>QJPP01004236.1:0-114219 GCA_003996215.1 Jaltomata sinuosa
TTCTTTCCCAGGAATATTCACAAGTCAAATCAAACCATTTCCAAATTATTTCCATCAAAAACGGGCCCCCCGGGCCATGCAAGGTTTAGAAAATGGAGCCAGTAGGCCCGAAGCCCAACCGTAGTAAAACCTGTATAAAACCTCTTTTTATGCATGAAAATGGTATGATCAAACACAATAGCTGCCCAGCAGCTCACAATCAACCTATCGACCATGCACAGGCCCACAGCTACTCAACAAGCATAACCAGCCTAGAAGGATAATTCTATGCCCGGGACTCGCGGACATTCCCAAAATCCACCTTCTATGTTCCAGAGTCAACAAGGCCTCACAGGACCACAAGGGTAAATAAAATATATCGGCAAGTACTACAAGCAACAGAGGAACAAAAGTAGGCGGACATGAATAAAGCGGTCGAGGTCTGTGGTACCAACCTAATAAACCAACCCAAGGATGCCCATTAATACAATTTTATCCTATATATGTGGAGTCTAGGGAAAATAAATCATAACTTACCTGTCGTCCGATGACAAGCTCGAACCTCTCCGAAAAGAAGCTCCGAAACAAAATCAAACTTGAACTCGGGCTTGAATAACTTGACCTAGATAATTGATTTCCTTTTGGTAATTAATTACGACGCACAAATATTTCCTTTACTCAAATTTGGTTTCACATCAGATGCAACATACTTGCAGCAACTCACGTGAATATGCAACATATTTCCAGCAACTTACATCATATATCTACTACACAAATTCTTGAAAGAGTTGGCTAAAGAGGGCTAAGTGGCAGCCACTTATTCAACATTACCTTGCTGCCACATTCACCCACTTCCACGTGGAAGTGTGGTGCCACCACATTTCTTTATAACCCACTACGTATATACTCGGGTATTGCATAGATTCGTGGTAAAATAAATTTTTTTTTAATATACCATAACTAATAGAAAATCATTTCAAATAAAACCTACTATATTATACTAATAATTTTCAACATAACTAAATTTACTATCTCCGTTAAAATATTACAATGTATACAAACCTTATAAAATAAGTACATACACAATTATATCATAATAAACGTATTTTTCATAGACCTTTAAAATACTTTAAAAAGGTAATAAAAATATAACTTTAAAATAAAATATTTTCAAATATACGCGCGATGCTAATAAAATTCTTAAATTTAGGTTCGCAATTCACCATCGCACGATTTTGATACTCAAGAACTCTCTTGGAACCCTCCTTTATGTTTTCTCATTGTTTCAGAACTGAAATGGCGTTTTAAAACGTGAAGTTGAGGCTTTAAATCGATTTTGACCCGACCCTGTTCGCGACCCGGTTTGCAACCCGATTTCTGCCAGACAGTCCGCGGTAAAACAGTCACAACTTTTTACTCCGAGATCAGTTGGATGTGAGGTTTTGTGTGTTGGAAACTAGACCCATAGACCTTCGATTTGGTATTTTGGGGGACTTCTAACTCTTTATATATTGAGAGAAAAGCTCTGAGACATTTTACCCAAAGTTCAGAAAATTTATTAAAGAACTTACGATAACTTTTGCCGACTTGCTTGACTTCAAAACTTATCATACGACCAAACAAATGGACCCGGTGCTGAAATACCGGTCCCGACAAGCCTTAAATGACTTGGAACCACTACAAACAAGCTCTAACGGTACAAGGAAAACGTATACGTGGAAATGACCGGAAGAGTCATTACAAAAATATATGGCAACCAATAAAAATCTGTATAGATATATATTATCCATGCATTGCTTTGTAGCACTTTTATTTTAGGCACCACCCTTATTAGGTCTGAGATTAATATAAGTTATAACAATATTTTGATAGTCAATACTCGCACTTGGTGTTTGCACAAGATAAATAAGTGTAACATATAATTAAATTGGTGAAGAGATATTCTTATTTTAATTTGTGACTTTTATTGTTTAATTTTTTGATTAGGTGTGAACATCGAGAGCACAATTAACTATTTTTTGAAAGTATGTAGTACTGTCTTTTTCCCTTTGTTTCCTTTTTTTTGTTGATGTGCATTAATATTGTTAAGCAGGAACATCACAATTAATTGAAATCTTCTTTCTGCAATTAGAAATTACATACTATAAATGGTGAGGGGAAATTAAAAGTTCAAGATTTACAACTTATACAAGCTCTAAGGAATCAATCTCGCCAGAGAATGATATTGGTGAAACAGCATGGAAAATAGTTTTCTTCACAAAAAAGAAAACACAAAGCAAGAGAAACACCCAAGAAGTACAACCACCCTAGAAAAGGAATCAAGTATTAACATTAATATTTTTCATGTTGAAACAGTGGTGCCTCTAACAATAGAAGTGTAAAAGGCCTCATTAGTGCCCTATCGCCTGTGAATCTGGGAAGAATTGTTGACATCATCAAAGGTGACATCACTCTACAACCCCCAACCCTGACTGCACCCACCTAAAGTTGGCTAAGCCTATTTCCTCTAAGGCGGCTATAGTGACCCCTACTTTAACCCTGTCTCAACCTTCATTTGCTGTCGTGGACAATACTATTACCCCAAACAACATTCTCCAAAGCTTACTAGATAAGGTAATGGAGAACAGTTCCCACCATATTAGAACTGGTTTATCACTAAAAGTACAGATTTTTTTTCTCACTCCACTAATAAAACAAATATACCAAATAGTACCAAATTTTCATGAAAACCCCAAGTAGGACTAAATTTTTATGAAAACTCAAACACCCAAGAAATAGAAAAAGCCATAGAATTAATAAGTGAAAAACGTACGGAAATAGTTGTGTTAAAGGAAATAAAAGTGATGGTCTCTAGAGAGAGATTCACCTTTTCCTTTCCCCATAATGTTCACGAACAAGCCCTATTTTTTCTTAGTACGCTCGCTAATTCCCTCTTTCGAGTCCAATTAAGGAAATACAGATAGTATTTGAATGGTGACCAAAGAAATAAATAATTAAGCTCAAGAAAAATTAAATAATCACACAAACCATAGCACGACGATAACTATATCTTAACAAGTCAATTTAATTCATACAACAACAATCATGTAGCTACCATAATCCTGGAATGAGAAGTTTAGCTCTATATAGACATAGAGGAATTACAAAATATCATACAAAGAAAAACATAAAAATAAATAAATATGAATAAGAAAAGATAAAACTAATTTTCTCCGACCTTCACGACGACTCCTAGCTCTTTTCAGGTTAAAAGTTATGTTAAAATCGGCGATCAGAATTGCTCGCGCCATGTTCGCTGCATCTCCAAATTGTGACTTCTGCCATTGAATCGAGTGTCAGGTATATCTTCAGTTGTTGCCACGTGTTCCCTTCGTTGTTTCTCTTAAATTCAATTTGTTTATGCTTTTTTCCACCGCCATGCAATGCTTTTGATTTTCTCACTTTACAAAATATTTCATCTATTTAATTATTAAAATATTAGAAGTCCTCAATGCAGCTACTTGCTTGTAATTTGTCTTTTATTTCTTTCTCTCTTTTCTCCCACTTTTATTTAATTTTGTTCCAAATTTCATCATTTTTGCATCATTTTAATTCTACACACATAAAATATAATATTATATTAGGATATTTTTAAATTCTTAAATAATCTTGCCTTTTTATTGATTGTGAACAGTCATATTGAGTTGTTGCTTAATATCTAGGATAATTCTATGAGAGGATATTTGTAAATCCTCACGTCTGTATTTACATTTGTCCTTCCATATATGTCAAATAGTGATTTCAGAAAAAGCTTGGTAAGTAAGTTCCATAATAGATTTAGAAGATTTGATGTACCACCAAAGTGATAGACCAAATAGGTTGGTCATTTACAATAAGAGTGTTGATATTATTTCTCTGAATAAGTAGATGAATTATTTACTCACTACAGAATTAAAAAATATATGGAAACCAATAAGAATCTGTATAGATATGTATCATCCTTGCATTACTTTGTAGCACTTTTATTTTGGACACCACCCTTATTAGGTATGAAATTAATGTAAATTATAAGAATATTTTGATCGTCAATACTCGCACTTGTTGTTTGCACAAGACAAATAAATATAACATATAATTAAATTGGTGAAGATATATTCTTATTTTAATTTGTGATTCTTATGATTAAATTTTTTATTAGGTCTGAACATTGAGAGTGCATTTAACTATTTCTAATAGTAGTACTATCTTTTCCCCTCTGTTTCGTTTTATTTTTGTTTTTTGTTGATGTGCCTTAATGTTATTAAGCATAAACCCCGTAATTAATTGAAATTTTCTTACTGCAATTAGAAATTACATCCTATAAATGGTGAAGGGAAATTAAAAGCTCAAGATTTACAACTAATACATTATGGTATATTTATCCTTAACGGCATAAAGGCACATCTACAAAGTAATATATAGTCATACATTTCTCCTTGTTTCAGGCTATTTTATTGCATATTTAAGAAGTTCGAGATGATCTCCGGCAAGATTGAGATGAAAATCCAATCATCAAGTCGTCAAAATATTCTCCCTTCAAGATTGAGATGAAATATTTTCCTATTTCAGTCTCATTTGAACAAGATCATCTGAAAAATCAACTCTCCAATCCTATAATCATAAACATTTTATGTCATTGCTAGAAGCAAATACAATATGGAAGCGTGCAGCTAGAGCAAAGTACCATGGTATTGATAACTAATCATTTGATTATACAAAACTTGTACTTAGAAAGACTCATTACCACTCACAACTAAAAATAACTCAAAAAGGGACGGATAAGAAAGCGACGGACAGCGTTGCTCCTAAAAAGCGACGATGTCCGTCACTTTCCTAATTTTTTTAATTTATAATTATTTTTTTACAAAAGCGACGGAAATCGTCTCTTTGTCCGTCACTTTTTTGGTGGTTTTTTTCGCTAAACTAATTTATAAATAATTAATTTTATTTTTTATTATAAGCGACGGACAGCATCACAATTATTAAAAAAATATTAAAAATATCACGACCCGATTTCTCAAGTCATGATGGCACATACAACCCCCTAGTAGGCGAACCAATTTCCGTAGCCCGGAACAACTAGTAATGGGCTACTACCTAACCAATACGCTCAACAAGCTGAGATAAGCAGAAGCAGAATGTAAAGGTAGACAAAAAGGAAGCAAAACTCGAATATAAATACATAAAGGAAACTACACCAACCCCAAGACTTGGTATCAATAGTACAGAAGCTTCTAATAGAATACAAGTGCTAGAAGTAACAAAATACAATACAAATTTGCCTCTGAAAGTACAAGGAGCAACGGTACAATAGATGAGATGTAGACAAGCCCCGACCGTCAGGCGCTCACCCTAGTCTCATAGATCCAAAAGTTGCACGAGTCACCAACGTGATCAACGGCGAAAGCTAGCTAATATCTGCACCAAAAAGTGCAGAAGTGTAGTATGAGCACCAAAACCACGGGTACTCAGTAGGTATCATAGAACGACTGAGCACATATAAGATATAAAAGCAGTAAGTAACAATTAGCAAGAAAGCAGTCACTGAAGTAATAAGCAAGGCACAAGGAGCTAGCACAGATCATCCATAACCAAGAGCTTCAAGTAACACATGCTAGCACAGAGATACAATCACACAAAATCACTGGTGAAGGAAAGAAGAACTCACCTGGAGTCCTTGTACAACAAGATAAGTAAGTAGAGAGAGAGTTGAGAAAATGACGGTATACCGGTAACCTCAAGTAAAAGGAAAAGACGAAGAGCAGTCTAACATACTCAAAATGGAATCAACAAGTATAAGGAAATCATAACACCGATCCAATCACAAGATAGCATAACAATGGAATCACCTCACAAGTACCCCCCTAGGATTAAATAACTAAACCACAATAACTGAGAGATACCACTCAGCTTCCCACAAGAATAGAACCCGAGTCTCATACTCTGCTCAGAAGGCCACACAAAAGTGCCTCAATAAGATAGGACTCCCTAGCCCTCACATAAATCAGATATCCCACAACCGAACATCACTAATCCTTCACTAACCGAGTGCCAAGACAAGCTCTAAATAAAGACAGAAGTAAATATAGTCTACCTACAGTCCCAACGGCCGCCCATACAACCGAGGAACATAATCAAGTGAAAGCAAACCCTCCGACATCCCATACTACTTGAGCATACACTGAACACACAGCAAACAAGGGTGGAATCCAATGCATGATATGATATGATATGATGTGTGAAATAGAACCTCTGTATGTACCTCCTCCGGTGCCAATCAGGCCCAGCTGGCAGGTTTCACGAAAGGACTCAGCCCGTATACCTCTACTCCACCATATACCCTTCCCTCCGGCGCATGCAGCCCGAAGCCCCAGGCCCGGAGTGGCAAGGTCCATGGAGGTCCCCGACCCCATACTAAAACTCAGTATAAAGACATATCATCCGGAAGCAAGTCCGAGATCAAGATAGAGACCCAGTCTCGAATATGCATGCCCAGACCCTGTCCAGGACTAAAGTAGTAGAAAATGCCTAAACAACCCCTCCAAGGGTGCCCGGACGTAACCGGGTCTAAAACTATAGTAAATCAAGTCTAGTGCTCCGCCCTGCAGAGACTAGTATCAGTAATAAAATCAAGTCTGCTGCTCTGCCCCGCAGAGACTAGTATCAGTAATAAAATCAAGTCTGGTGATCTGCCCCGCAGAGACTAGTACCAATAATAAAATCAGTGCGAAAACATCCAAAAATCCCCTTTTCTATCATCAACAGTACCAAAAAAAAGGCCCCCAGGGGCATGCAGATTTAGGAAAACTGTCAGTAGTGGCTCGCAGCCAAAACTGTAGTAAAACATGCAGGGGAAAACATTTTTCATGGATGATATGCTCGCACACAAATAACAAAGTAGCCCAACGGCTCACAACAACTCCTATCATCCCTGCACAGGCCCAACAGCTACTAAGCAGACATAACCAGCCTAAAAGGATCATCTCTATGTTCGGGTCTCGCGGACATTCCCCATATAACCCACCATCTATGTTTCAGAGTCAATACAAGGCCACACAGGACCACAAAGGTAATATATAATACTACACGAATACTATAAACAACGTATGAAATAGACGATTGAAAGGCGGACAAGGTTTGGGGTACCAACCTATAACAACCCATCCAAGGATGCTAATTAATGCAGTTATAGCCTATATACGCAGAGTCTAGATAGGGGAAAACCATAACCAACCTATCATCCAATGACTAGCTACGGGAAAGGCGTCGTCCAAACTCGAACTACTCTAGGAAGCTCCAAATCACAAAAGAATACTTTTAACTGAAGCCCCAAAGGCGTCTCTATGAAGGCTGACCAACCAAGGTAATGGAACAATTGCTAGAATCGACGAGGCTGCAAGAACGAGCCATAGCCATTTGATAAGGTGTTAATGTCACACTCGTGACCAGCCAACTCCAAAACATAAAATGAGGCCAATAACAATAAGAAATGGCAGCTAAATCCAACAATAATATGTTAACCACATCTCAAAGGAGCGACGAGCTCCCGAGGCACTATTTCAAGGCGTACTTCACGTTGTCCAATCCAATCACTATCGTATGCGATCCCCAAAAGAATCGCACAATTTCCCAATCCCTCCAGCACCTTACCACAACCAGAGCACCACAAAAAAAACCAAACATAACAAGATAAATGGGCTGTCCAAAGCCACAAATCCAAAATACCACTTCGTGGCTCAGAAATCCATAAAACAATACTAGAACATATAATAACGAAGGAGGGTCGTAGGGGAGAGATTTCCTTGACAAAAATATTCAATATCCCAAGATTAACAACCTTCCTCCTTGAAGGAACAACAAACAGATCCAAAATCAACAAGAAACTACTACAAGATATCGGCAACAACAACTTTTCATAACTAGAAGCTTAAAATCTTGATCCAACAAATAGATAAGTGTACGGGATCCATACCTCACCAAAATAACTCCATGGCTACTGCCAAATACTCATAAAACACCTGCTAGCTCGCTGCATCAACACCCACGAAGATACGCCATGAAATCGACGGGACAAACTACACCAAAATGACGAGCTCGCGACGTAGAAAAACTTCTGTTAAACTTCCGAATTGAAAGGATCAAAGTCCATGGAATATTTAGGGACTTTCCCTCTGATTTTCTAGGAATTTTGGGTGAAAAAAATGAGTTACAACGAAGGAGAAATCAGCTTTTATAAGTTGAACCGACTTAGGATGTGGGCCCCACCTTGACTTGTCTGCTTGTGCAGTCTTACAAAAATACGAATATCTCTCTATTCTGAAGTCGTATGGACGAACGGTTTAGTGCTTTGGAAACTAGACTCGTAGACCTTCGATTTGTTATATTGGGGGCCCACTAAATCTTTATAGATAGGGAGAAACACCCCAAGACATTTAACCCAAATTTGAAGAGAATTTCTTAAAGGAATTTACTATAACTTTTTCCGACATTTGTTTCGCAACTTGCTTGACTTCAAAACTTATCATACGACCATTTTGCCATTACAATACCTCATAACACATCCTTCTTAGTATATTAGACACTATTAGTCTTACCCCAAAGGCACGAGTTACTTTAAACCTTCCAAATGGGCAAGGTGTTACACGAGGCATTTCTTTAACTCGAACTTTCGAGTAAGGGATTCCCTTGACCTAGAACCTTGGTTTAATTCTTTGATATTACCAAGAATGTTGTCGAAAGTCAACGATTTTCCAAAGTTGAAGCTCTAAAATGAGGAACGGCCATAAAGACCAAACAAACGGCCCGGGCACCGAACTATCGGTCCCGACAAGCCATAAGTGACTTGGGCCGCTACAAGTAAGCTCTAATAGTACATGAAAGGCGAAAACGTGTAAATGACCGGAAGGGTCATTACATCATCCACTACTAAAAAGACTTTCGTCCTCGAAAGTCAGGAAGGAAAAAAATACCAGAGATTTAAGAATAGCGGATACAACGCCCGCACTACTCTCTCGGACAACCCGGGTAACCTCCGCGACCAGACGGCACCTCAATAGAACATAACCAAAGAAAGCAACCAAGCATTAATTTCTTACTAGCCAAGCTAGATTTCAACCTCCAAAGATCTGCCAACCCAAACTGAACCTCGAGAATCTTAACCAAAAAGCACTGACACAACACCAAAACCAGAGCACCAAGGCTATCAACACACAAAACTCGAATCCTCAAAACTATACAAAGTTTACCAGAAAATCCATCAACCCAAAACTCCAACTCATAAGACCGTTGTTCCACAAAACCCCCTTTTTTTTATTTTGAACTGAATCCTTTAGCACCACAAACAGGAAGCTGCATACAAGTCGAACACTCAAACCACCCTCGAAGCATCAACTGACACACCGGAGATCCATAGTTCCGTCTTATACTTTACCATGAACGAAGTCACCCACTTTATTCAAACTCGTTTTAAGCCAAGATATAGGCTACTAGGCTTTGCCATCTAAGATAACAACCCATCATATCATTGAAAATGAAGTTACCTTCCTTTACTGACCACCAACGAACGAACAAATATTTTTTTCTAACATCAAATTCGCTAACTGAACCGTGCCAGGTCTGAATCAGCTGAAAGTGAATGAACCAGGGAAACCTGCCCAAAAGACCCAAACCAAAACCACGATCCTGCAAGAAGTGTGGTAAGCCTACCACGAAGTCTGTAACCATGAGCCAAGCTCCCAACTCTAGAAAAAACTACTGCTACTCCAAACACTCGAACACCATTTGAATGTGAAATTGCCTTACGAATGTCACCTCAGGAAGAAGTCCACCGTGCCATGAATATCAAGTCCAAACACCCCGAAGGCAAAGGAAAAAGGTGCATGGGGTTCAAAGTTACCATCTAGCCATAGAAATTTTTGCATATACTTTCAACTCATTCCTTTGGCTCGAATCAACCGCTCTACTGGTTCTGCAAACACCAACCACTTCGAAGCATATATCATAACAAACTTCTAGTCCATACTGGCCGAGTCTAACCAACACTGGAACCCCACATAAACAACAACTCTGGAGGAATCAATTAAACAAGCTTTCAAATCGTTGGCAAATAAATGGCTATTACTAGTCTTTACGTATCATCAGAACTCAAAATAGCAACGCTAGTCCCAACCCGCACAAGCTGACCACATAAAGCATACACTACTACTGAAGCTCAAACTTATGCTGCTGAGTCTGTCCAACCATGGTAGAAGGACCTCGTACTAACTAGAATAATGCTAAAATCTGGAATATCCCACCTCTTGCAGAGGTTTGCCAAGGACTAGGTGTCCAAGGCCAATAGCCGCATCCGCAACTGAAGTAAATAAGCTAAGTTTCCCGTACCCACTGCCTCCCGGCACTAGGATGCTGCAACCTAATAGAAACTACCACGAACCATCCGATGTAACTGCCAAGCCATGATTCTGAACCCGAACTTCCAAAACTGCCAACCAAAGCCTTGGTCGAACCTGTATGCTGCCAATAAACCCAAGCCAACTAGGCCTGAAAATGCAAGTTGCTAACACCGCAGCTCCTACTGAAACAAAAAACAATCGATGGAAAACCCACGGAAATGTGTAGACAGCTGGATCGAATCACCAACACACAATCCCAAAGCAAACTTTCATCGCCACCTCAGGAAACTACGATGACACATAAACACAAACAAAGTGGCATCTCCCTTCTTTTTCAACTAAACAAAAATCCTTCCTTAGCACATATTAAACCTTACAAATCCTTTCTCGAATAAGAACCTGAAGCCATTACCTTACTACTCATATCTACACGTCAAATTCAATAAGGCCGGAGAAGAATGGGCCAGATGCCCAACTCACCCGAAATGCTTACAAATACAACCCAACCATGAGGTTATGATCAACACTTAGTTGGAAGTGCTTAAAGTCAAGACCCAATCACGATGCCAACATCCAGAGCTCATCGAAAGAACTACGATCAAGATTCATTCCAACTGGAGCTAGGGATACAACAAAACACCCAATGGACCAGGAAGTGGAGGAGACTATGAGAACAACCCACATACATACCAACCTCCTAAACTAATCAACAAAGAGGGTCGACTCTATACACTCGGGAGACCAAACCAATCTATGCATACTAGTATAACTAATATCTCCCAACTGAGGCAAAATCTCAACTACGGCCCAACTACCGGTAATACACCGAACCATCACATGGATCTCTATCCACGCTAAATAACGGCCTAGGCAACAACCATCTAGGACCGTTAAACAAAGGCAACTCAACCACAAGTCCAAAATCACAATGAAACAGGGATAACCCAACTAGAAATAGACTAACAAGAACTACCCACGAGCTACAACTCCGGAAAAACACCTCTCAAGACTAACTTACCCTCATCTACTACTAAAGAATAAACTACCAATAAAAAAACATAGCGATACTATAATTTGGGTAGTCAAACAACTTAAACAAGTAGCAGGTAGACATATAAGCACTTACACGACAGAAGGGATAGAGTCGCAACACGAGCGGGACTAACATAAGTCAAAGGTAGAAAAAGCCTAACCTGGAGAAATAATATCAGGAACCTCTACCTCTGGCCCACCAAGAGGAGCATCAGGCTGACGGGATCTAACTCTGGACTGAGTAGTCAAAACTGAAGGCCTAACCGGCCCTCATCGGGGACAAGCTTTATAAAGGTGACCAATCTCTCCACAATGATAACAACCAGGCTGTCTGGGATACACAACCCTGGGGAAATTCCTAGCAAAGTTCCCATGCTCACCATACCAAAAATAGTCTATACTAGATGAAGTCCGATGGGAAAATCTCACCTCGTACTCCAATACCGACAGACAACCCTGCTTAAGAACTGGAAGCTCAACTCTAACTGAAGCACCACTCGCAGAATCAGGTACTGAAACACTCACCGGATGGCTCAGAGTCCTAGCCACGGTGTCTTGAAGCACTGAGGTCGCTATAAATCCAATCAAAGGTTGGGCTGACCCCACACCCCCTATCTAGTGCAGTAAACCCTCACTCTGAAGTCCTGGCGCTGATTAAAGCATTGAAGCAACAGGCACAGAAGCCTCGGCACCAACCGCTATCGAACTCGTATGAGGCATCTCAGAGTGAATGAACAACCGAAGTTTAGAAGTCAATAGAACCAGGAACACACGATGAGGATCCAAAAAGATGAAACTTTTCCTAACAAAGCCCTGTAGCCTCCCACAAATAGGATACGGACGTCATCGTACCGATACGCAAGACTGTACCTAGACACTTGCTTCTGTACCATGACACCAGTGAACCTAGAACTCTGATACCAAGATGTCATGACCTGATTTCTCAAGTCATGAGGGAACCTACAACCCCCCAGTAGGCGAACCAATTTCCATAGCCCAGAACAACTAGTAATGGGCTACTACCTAACCAATATGCTCAACAAGCTGAGATAAGCAGAAGCAGAATGTAAAGGTAGTCAAAACGGAAGCAAAATTCGAATATAAATACATAAAGGAAACTAAACCAACCCCAAGACTTGGTATCAATAGTACAGAAGCTTTTAATAGAATACAAGTGCTATAAGTAACAAAATACAATACAAATTTGCCTCTGAAAGTACAAGGAGCAACATTACAATAGATGAGATGTAGACAAGCCCCGACCGTCAGGCGCTCACCCTAGTCTCATAGATCCAATAGCTGCACGAGTATCCAACGTGATCAACGGCGAAAGCTAGCTAATACCTGCACCAAAAAGTGCAGAAGTGTAGTATGAGCACCAAAACCACGGGTACTCAGTAGGTATCATAGGCCGACTAAGCGCATATAAGATATAAAAGAAGTAAGTAACAGATAGCAAGAAAGCAGTCACTGAAATAATAAGCAAAGCACAAGGAGCTAGCACAGATCATCCATAACCAAGAGCTTCAAGTAACACATGCTAGCACAGAGATACAATCATACAAAATCACTGGTAAAGGAAAGAAGAACGCACCTGGAGTCCTTGTACAACAATATAAGTAAGTAGAGAGAAAGTTGAGAAAATGGCGGTATACCGGTAACCTCAAGTAAAAGGAAAATATGAAGAGCAGTCTAACATACTCAAAATGGAATCAACAAGTATAAGGAAATCATAACACCGATCCAGTCACATGATAGCATAACCAGGGAATCACCTCACAAGTACCCCCCTAGGATGAAATAACTAAACCACAATAACTGAGAGATACCACTCAGCTTCCCACAAGAATAGAACTCGAGTCTCATACTCTGCTCAGAAGGCCACACAAAAGTGCCTCAATAAGATAGGACTCCCTAGCCCTCACAATAATCAGATATCCCACAACCGAACATCACTAATCCTTCACTAACCGAGTGCCAAGACAAGCTCTAAATAAAGACAGGAGTAAATATAGTCTACCTATAGTCCCAACGCCCGCCCATACAACCGAGGAACATAATCAAGTGAAAGCAAACCCTTCGGCATCCTATACTATCGGAGCGTACACTGAAAACACAACAAACAAGGGTGGAATCCAATGCATGATATGATATGATATGATGTGTGAAATAGAACCTCTGTATGTACCTCCTCCGGTGCCAATCGGGCCCAGTAGGTAGGTTCCATGGAAGGACTCAGCCCGTATACCTCTACTCCACCGTATACCCTTCCCTCCGGTGCACGCATACCGAATCCCCAGGCCCGAAGTGGCAAGGTCCATGGAGGTCCCCGACGCCATACTAAAACTCAGTATCAAGACATGTTATCCGAAAGCAAGTCCAAGATCAAGATAGAGACCCAGTCTCGAATATGCATGCCCAGACCCTGTTCAGGACTAAAGTAGTAGAAAATTCCTCAAAAATCCCTCCAAGGATGCCCGGGCGTAATCGGGTCTAAAACTGTAGTAAATCAAGTCTAGTGCTCCGCCCTGCAGAGACTAGTATCAGTAATAAAATCAAGTCTGGTGCTCTGCCCCGCAGAGACTAGTATCAGTAATAAAATCAAGTCTGGTGCTCTGCCCCGCAGAGACTAGTACCAGTAATAAAATCAGTGCAAAAACATCCAAAAATCCCCTTTTCTATCATCAACAGTACCAAAAAAAGGGCCCCCAGGGCCATGCAGATTTAGGAAAACTGTCGGTAGTGGCTCGCAGCCAATACTATAGTAAAACATGCAGGGGAAAACCTTTTTCATGGATGATATGCTCGCACACAAATATAAAAGTAGACCAACGGCTCACAACAACTCCTATCATCCCTGCACAGGCCCAACAACTACTCAACAGACATAACCAGCCTAAAAGGATCATCTCTATGTCCGGGTCTCACGGACATTCCCCAAATAACCCACCATTTATGTTCCAGAGTCAATACAAGGCCACACAGGACCACAAAGGTAATATACAATACTACATGAATACTACAAACAACGTATGAAATAGATGGTTGAAAGGCGGACAAGTTCTGGGGTACCAACCTATAACAACCCATCCAAGGATGCTAATTAATGCAGTTATAGCCTATATACGCAGAGTCTAGATAGGGGAAAACCATAACCTACCTGTCATCCAATGACTAGCTACCGGAATGGTGTCGTCCAGACTCGAACTGCTCTGGGAAGCTCCAAATCACAAAAGAATACTTTTAACTGAATCCCCAAAGGCGTCTCTATGAAGGCTGACAAACCAAGGTAATGGAACAATTGCTAGAATCGACGAGGCTGCAAGAACGAGCCATAGCCATTTGATAAGGTGTTAATGTCACACTCGTGACCAGCCAACTCCAAAACATAAAATGAGGCCAATAACAATAAGAAATGGCAGCTAAATCCAACAATAATATGTTAACCACATCTCAAAGGAGCGACGAGCTCCCGAGGCACTATTTCAAGGCGTACTTCACGTTGTCCAATCCAATCACTATCGTATGTGATCCCCAAAAGAATCGCACAATTTCCCAATCCCTCCAGCACCTTACCACAACCAGAACACCACAAAAAAAAACCAAACATAACAAGATAAAGGGGCTGTCCAAAGCCACAAATCCAAAATACCACTTCGTGGCTCAGAAATCTATAAAACAATACTAGAACATATAATAACGAAGGAGGGTCGTAGGGGAGAGATTTCCTTGACAAAAATACTCAATATCCCAAGATTAACAACCTGACTCCTTGCAGGAACAACAAACAGATCCAAAATCAACAAGAAACTACTACAAGATATCGGAAACAACAACTTTTCATAACTAGAAGCTTAAAATCTTGATCCAACAAATAGATAAGTGTACAGGATCCATAACTCACCAAAATAACTCCATAGCTACTGCCAAACACTCATAAAATACCTGCTAGCTCGTTGCATCAACACCCACGAAGATACGCCATGAAATCGACAGGACAAACTACACCAAAATGACGAGCTCGCGACGTAGAGCAACTTCCGTTAAACTTCCGAATTGAAAGGATCAAAGTCCATGCAATATTTAGGGACTTTCCCTCTGATTTTCTAGGAATTTTGGGTGAAAAAATGAGTTAATATGAAGGAGAAATCAGCTTTTATAAGTTGAACCGACTTAGGATGTGGGCCCCACCTTGACGTGTCTTCTTGCACAGTCTTACAAAAATGTGAATATCTCTTTATTCTGAAGTCGTATGGATGAACGGTTTAGTGCATTGAAAACTAGACTCGTAGACCTTCTATTTGGTATCTTGGGGGCCCACTAAATCTTTATAGATAGGGATAAACACCCCAAGACATTTAACCCAAATTTGAAGAGAATTCCTTAAAGGAATTTACAATAACTTTTTCCGACTTTTGTTTTGCAAATTGCTTGACTTCAAAACTTATCATACGACCATTTTGACATTATAATACCTCATAACACATCCTTCTTAGTATATTAGACACTATTAGTCTTACCCCAAAGGCACGAGTTACTTTAAACCTTCCAAATGGGCAAGGTGTTACACGAGACATTTCTTTAACTCGAACTTTCGAGTAAGGGATTCCCTTGACCTAGAACCTTGGTTTAATTCTTTGATATTACCAAGAATATTGTCGGAAGTCAATGATTTTCCAAAGTTGAAGCTCTAAAAGGAGGAACGGCCATAAAGACCAAACAAACGGCCCGGGCACCGAACTATCGGTCCCGACAAGCCATAAGTGACTTGGGCCGCTACAAGTAAGCTCTAATGGTACAAGAAAGGCGAAAACGTGTAAATGACTGGAAGGGTCATTAAAAAAAATGATCTCGCTTTCTTTAAAATTTAATTTATATTAAAAAAAATGAAAAGTGACGGACAACGTCGCTTTTGTCGGTCGCTTTTAGGTCAATACGTGGCCAACTCATTTAAAAAAGCGACGGACAAAAGCGACGTTATCCACCGCTTTTTAAAAAATACAGTGACCCAGATCGGGTCACTCCTTCATTTTTCTCTTCTCTATTCTCTTCTCTCTTCTCTCCACACACCTCCATACCCCTCCGCACCTCCACACATCTCTATACCTTCAAGCCCCCCCTGCCATTATTGTCGCCGCCTCCACGCCACCTCCTTCCTCCTCGATCATTAATTTTCTGGTTAGGGCTAATTTAAAATTCAAGGTTAGATTTTTTTACTTTTTTTTTCAATTAGATTGCATTTATTTTAGGTTAATGTTAGATTAAAAATATTGTTAGTTGTTATGTAGATTAGAACTTGAATTAGTAGTATTTAAAGTGTCAAGTTAGGGTTTATTTGATATTTTTTGTTATTATTAGCAAGTTTGCTAGTTTTGAATCTTTAAATTATTTTTTGTCATCTATTTTAAGTTAGTGTTAGATTATGAACATTGCTAGTTGTGAATCATGAATAATGTTATGAACATTTTTTAATTCATATAATTGAATTTGTGAACTTGAATTTGATTTTAGTATTTGTGAGCATAGTAAATATCTTAGGCTCTTGATTATAAGTTTGAATTAGGTTCTTGAATTAAGTTCTTGAATTAGTTTTCAACTTTAGGTTGTTGAATTAGTTTCTTGAATTTGATAGTGAAGTTGGAAATTTTGAATTAGTTTATATTGTTGGGTTATAATCTTGAATTAGTTTTCAACTTAGGTTGTTGAATTAGGTTCTTGAATTTGATAGTGAAGTTGGAAATTTTGAATTAGCTTATATTGTTGGGTTATAATCTTGAATTAGTTTTCAACTTTAGGTTCTTGAATTTGATAGTGAAGTTGGAAATTTTGAATTAGTTTATATATATATTGTTGGGTTATAATCTTGAATTAGTTTTCAACGTTAGGTTGTTGAATTAGGTTCTTGAATTTGATAGTGAAGTTGAAAATTTTGAATTAGTTTATATTGTTGGGTTATAATTTTGAATTAGTTTTCAACTTTAGGTTATTGAATTAGGTTCTTGAATTTGATAGTGAAGTTAAAAATTTTAAATTAGTTTATATATATATTATTGTGTCACGACCCAATAGGCGAACCAATTCTCGTAGCCTGGAATGGGTAGTAATGGACTACTACCTAACCAATACGCACAATGAACGGAAATAAGAGGAAGCAGAACGTAAAGGTAGACAAGGCGGAAGCACAAATACGAATATATATACAAAGATACTAAACCAATCCCAAGACTTGGTATCGATAGTACAGAAGCTTCTAATAGAATACAAGTGCTAGAAGTAACAAAATACAATATAACTTTGTCTCCGAAAGTACGAGGAGTAACAGTACAATAGATGAGATATGGCCAAGCCCCGACCGTCAGGCGCTCACCCTAGTCTCGAATATCCAAAAGCTGCACGAGTCTCCAACGCGATGAATGGCGAAGGCTCAGCTAATATCTGCACCAAAAAGTGCAGAAGTGTAGTATGAGCACCAAAACAACGGGTACTCAGTAGGCATCATCGACCGACTGAACGCATATAAGATATAAAAATAGTAACAAGCAGAATACAAGAAAGCAGTCACAAAAGTAAAGAAAAAGCACAAGGAAACTAGCACATGAGTAACAAACCGAAAATTACAAGTAGAACATGCTAGCACAGAAGGTATACATACACAGAAACATAGGTGTAAAAAGGAAGAAAGGACGCACCTGGGATCCTTGCAACAACAGTATATATAAAGAGAATTTAAAGAGATGGGCGGTATACCGATAACCTCAAAATAACGAAAGGAAGGGAAACAAACCAAAAATAGGGTTAGAAATCTCATACTAATAGGAACAATCCTAAGGTACCAAATACCAAGATAGAACAGCGTTAAACAACTCACAAGTCAAGCCTAAGATGGAATAACTAATCCAATGCATTCAAAACTACTACTCACGCCAGGATGAAACAGGAATCAGGACCCCCACAACCCGCTCAGGAGACCGCACAACAGTGCCTCAATAACACAGGACTCACTAGTCCCTCAATACTCAAAGTACAATAATCTGAGCCTCACCAGGATAACCATCACTAATCCTCCAAGAACCGAATGCAAAGACAAGCTCTATATAAAGACAGGGGTAAATATAATCTACCTACAGTCCCAACGGCTTCCCATATAATCAAGGAACGCAATCAAGTGAAAACAAACCCTCCGGCCTCCCATACAACAGGAGCGTACACTAAACACATAGAAAACAAGGGTGGAGTCCGAGTGAAATATGCATGATGATGATATGATGGAACCGGTAATAGTAAACCCTGTATGCACCTCTTCCCGGCACTTCGGTAGGAGGACCCACGGTGGAATGTGCCCGCTATACCTCATCCCACACTGTATACCCCTCCTCTGGTGCACCTAGATCCTACCCAGGCCCCAAAATGGAGGGCCCATAGAGGTCCCTGACCACATACAATAATGGGCGCGAAATATCTAACATGTCATCCGAAAAAAAGTCCACGTTAAAGCCAATGGCTAAATCTCGAATATGCATGCCCGGGATTGAACCGGGTCTAAAATAGTAGTAGTAATCTCAAAAGACCCTCTCCAAGGGTGCCCGAAGTATACTCAGGTCTAAATCAGTAATTAAAGTCGCAATAACCCTCTCAAAGGGTGCCTAGAGCGTGTCTGGGTCTAAATCAGTCAGAAATTAGGTCTATTGCTCCGCCCAGCAGAGCCTAGTATCAGTAGAAAATCAATGCAAAATCATCCAAAATCCCATTTTTTATCATCTAATATACCGAAAATAGGCCCCCGGGGCCATGCAAGTTTAGGAAAACTGTATATAGTGGCTCGCAGCCAAAACCAAAGTAAAACATGCAGGAAAAACTTTTTTCATGGATGATATGCTCGCATACAAATATAAACCTGCCCAACGGCTCACAAATATTTCCTATCAGCCCTGCACAGGCCCAGCAGCTACTCAGCAAACATAACCAGCCTAAAAAGATATCTTTATGTCCGGGACTCGCGGACATTCCCAAATAAGCCACCATCTATGTTCCAGAGTCAATACAAGGCCACACAGGACCACAAGGGTAATATACAATACTACACGAATACTACAATCAATGTATGAAGTAAACGGACAGAAAAGACGGGCAAGGTCTGGGTTACCAACCTATAACAACCCACCCAAGGATACTAATTAATGTAGTTATAGCCTATATACACAGAGTCTAGGTAGGGAAAGCCATAACCTACCTGTCGTCCGACGAATAGCTGCGGGGACGGCATCGTCCAGGCTTA
Source organism: Jaltomata sinuosa (assembly GCA_003996215.1). Classification (NCBI taxonomy): domain Eukaryota; kingdom Viridiplantae; phylum Streptophyta; class Magnoliopsida; order Solanales; family Solanaceae; genus Jaltomata; species Jaltomata sinuosa. The sequence continues at coordinate 19,696 of QJPP01004236.1, forward strand.
AACTGCTTCGAGAAGCTCCAAATCGCAAAACCACTATCAATACAATAATCTATACGTCAAAACAAGACTAACGATACCCATATTTCTATAATAATAGCGGGTCAAAATTTGGGTCACAAACGGACCCGTAGGTCCCGTAACCCGAAACCAGAAATGAAAAACACTCATGTGTTCCTTACCATCCCGGGACAACATGCTCAAAAATTGAACGAAAACGGACAACAATTGGGGCTCAAAACAACCCGCTCAAGATGAGGCTTAAAAATAGAATTTCAAGAATAAAATCGAAAATTGGGCAAGAATTACTTACCACAAAGATGGAATTTAAGCCAAGGCAGACAATCCTTCACCCCCAAGAAGCATGCACGAGCTAGGAGCAGCCACTATACAAGAATTTCCAAGCTTGGAATGAGCATCAATGGTGGAATTTTAAGGAAGGAACAAGAGAATTTCAAGGAAGAAGAAGGCTTACCAAGAGACGAAGAAACACAGAAAATACACGAACAAATGATTCCCTAAGGTTTAGAATCGATTTGGAGCAATTTTGGGAGAGTATTTTCTGTTTTAGAGTGAGAAAGTTGGAGAGAAAGTGTTGGAAAAATGAAATGACAGAAATAAATACTGCTGGAAAATTGGTCAGTGCCAACGGCGCTAAGGGAGCGCGATGGCACTGAAGGGAGCCAGGCGCCTCGGCGCTATCGCACTAGGAGGGCGCTATCGTGCTGGTGGGTGGCAGGCGCTGAGGAGCTATCTCGCTGGCATTGGCGCAATTGCGCTAAAGGCTGGCCTGCAACACAAAAACTACAATTTTTGAAAACTCTCTGGGGCATTCTAGGCATAATCGGAAACCGATATTCAAAAACCAATAATGCTAATAGAGTGGAAACGACGTTTCGGACTCAACGGAATCGATGAAACTTCCATACGAGGTTGTTTAGGAGAAATGTTGACCCAAGTCAACACTAACGAATAGGAACCCAAAGGCTCGAAATAAGTCCGGCTTACCCGGGACCAGAACCAACCACCTTCCTAGCCTAAACTCAACATTCCAGAGCTGATGGAATCATTGGATTTTGAATCCGACACTCTGATCATTGAAACTCACCCGAAGTTACACTTACAACTCCAAATGGCCTAAAAACAGAGAAAACAACACCAAACCCACACCGGAAGTTCTCAGGCCTCAACTAAAGGTCCAACTAGACCAAACTCATCGCTCCAGAACTAACGGAACTATCAGAATTCAATTCCGAGCACGTTAGCTAGGAATGTTGACTAAAGTCAATGATATTCTAAGTTTAAAGCTCTAAAACAGGCAAACGGCCAAAACCACCAAACGAACGACCAGAGCACCGTACTACCGGTCCCAGCAAGCCATAAGTGACTTGGGGCCGCTACAGGAGAGCTCTAACAGTACAAGAAGCGCAAAAATGTATAAATGACCGGAAGGGTCATTACATCATCCACTACTAAAAAGACTTTCGTCCCCGAAAGTCAGGAAAGAAGGAAAGACTAGAGATTAAAAGAACAACGGATACAAAGCCCGCACTACACTCCCGGACAACTCGTATAGCCTCCTCGACTGGACCACACCCTAACAGAACCAACAAATGCAACCAAGCCTAAAACTCATTACTAGCCAAGCTAGATTCCAAACTCAACTCCAAAACTCCAAGGGACTGCCAACCCAAACCGAACCTTGAGAATCTCAACCTATAAGCACCGACACCACACCAAAACCAGAGCAGCAAGGCGATCAACGCACCGAACTCTAATCTTCGAAACCACAACCAAGTTTACCCAAAAATCTTTCAACCCAAAACTCTAACTCATGAACCCGCTGATCTGCAAAACCCTTTTATTCTGAACTGAATCTTTTGTACCATAACAGGAAGTTACATACAAGTCGAACACTCAAACCACCCTCGAGGCATTAACTGACACACCAGAGATCCACTCTATCAAAGTCAAGCTATAGTCTACTAACTTTTGCCATCCAAGATAACAACTCAAAGCACATCACCTAAGACTGAAGTTACCTAGCCCGACTGGCCACCAACCAACGAACGAACACCTTCACTAACATCAAGCTCGATAACAGAACCCAACTGAACAACCCATCTGAACCCGACTAAAGTTTGTACACCAGGGTAAGGAAAGCCATGTATGAACACCCTATGTTGGCGGAGAAACTTCCGAACTATAGAACGAACCCAACTTCGCTTCACCATTTCAAGTCTGAATCAACTGGAAGCGAATGAACCAGAGCAACCTGCCCAATAGACCCAAACCAAAACCAAGATCCTGCAAGTGGTGTGGTAAGCCTACCACGAAGTCTGTACTCATCAGCTAAGCTCCATACTCTAAGAACACTACTGCAACTCTAAATTACTTGAACACCATTTTGTTTTGAAGTCGTCTTACCAAGTTCATCTAGGGAAGAAGTCCACCATGCCATGAATATCAAGTCAAACACCCCAAAGGCAAAGGAAAAGATTCATGGGGTCCAAAGTTGCCATCTAGTCACAGAACTTTGCATATAACATCAACTCAACCCTTTGGCTTGAATCAACCGCTCTTCCGAATTTACACACAACCAACCATTTCAAAGCATATATTATACCAAACTTCTAGTCCATACTAGCCGAGTCTAACCAACACTGGAACCCTATAACGAAAAATAGGTAAGCTGAGTTGCCCGAAATCTATGCCTTCCAACACAAGAAGCTGCAACCGAAAAAAACAATCGCGAACCATCCGAAATAGTTGTCTAGCCCATGCTTTTTGAAATCCAACTTTGAAATTTCCAACCAGAGCCTCAATCAAATCCGCATGCTGCCAATGAACCCATAGGAACCGAAGTCAACTACGCTTGAATATGCAAGTTGCTAAATCCACAGCTGCTACTGAGATCTCAAACCAATCAATGGAAAAACCACTGCAATCTATAAATGGTCGAATCAAATCACCAACACACAAACCAAAGAAAACATTTATCGTCACCTCAATCAACTACTAAAATCCACAAGCACAACCAAGGAGTCATCTCCCTCCTTATTCAACTAAATGAATCCTTCCTTGGCACATGCTAAACCTTACAAATCCTTTCTCAAATAAGAATCTGGGGCCATTACCTTAGTTCTCACCTCAACATTGTAAAACTCAATGAAGTAGGAAAAGAATGGTCTAGAGGCCCAACTCACCCAAAATGCTACGATTACAACCCAGCCACGAGGCTACGGTCAACACTTAGCCAAGATGCTACCATTAGGAATCAACCACCATCCCACACTCAAGAGATCAACCAAAGAACTACGATCAAGATTCGTTCCAACCAGAACTGGGGAAACAACAAGACAACCCGATGAACAAGGAACTAGATGAAACTATGGGAACAACCCACATACCTGTCAACCTCCTATACTGATCAAACAAAGAAGGTCGACTCTAAACACTCGAGAGACGATGCCAATCTATGCACGCTAGCATAACCAATATCTCCCAACTAAGGCAAAATCACAACTCTGGCACAACTAACGGTAACACCAAACCAAAACAAGAACTTCTAGCCACACTAGATAACAGCCTAGGCAACAAGCATCTAGGACCTTTTAAGAGGGAGGACTCAACACAAGCCTAGAGTCACACTGGAGCTGGAAGCAAAACCAACCAGAAAAGAGGCTAACAAGAACTACCCACGAGCTACAATCCGGGTAAAACACCTCACAAGGCTAACTCACCCCCATCCACTACTAAATAATAAACTACCAATAAAACAACACATAGATACTATAATTCAGGTAATCAAATAACTAAACAAGTAGCAGGTAGGCATATAAGAAAATAAATGATAGAAGGAATAGAATCACAACCCGAGCAGGACTATCATAAGTCAAAGGTAATAGGAGCCTTACCTGGAGCAACGATATCAAGAACCTCTACCTCAGGCCCACCAGGAAGGGCATCAGACTGACGGGATCTAACTCATGACTGAGAGGTCGAGCTGAAGGCTCAACCGTCTCTTGCCGGAGACAATCCCTAGCATAATGTCCCATCACCCCACAACTATAGCAGCCCAAAGAAGCTCTACTCCGATGCATGGTGCATGTCAACTATTGAGTAATACCTTAAATATTGGCCTAGAAGCCACTTCTAACCATCCGAGGACCACCCCCGCAACCCCGCACACTACTTCTTACTGCCTGGGGACCACCCCTACTACCCTACACTCCACTTCTGTCTGGTGGCACTGAAGCCATGGGAGATAACACCTGCTGACCCAGCTGGCTGGAAGGCAGAATCATGGGATAATCCCTAACCAAGTGCCCATGCTCCCTGCACCAATAACAAGCCTTACCAAGTGGAGTCTCATGGGATGATCCTACTAGACCTGACCGGCCACCACAGCCTGCACACTCTGAAGGCAAATCACGAGGAATATGATCCGTACCCTTCCTACTCTGTGAAACATGTCCAACACAAACACTCTTTGGAACCCGTGGAGCAACTGGAACTAGCCGGGTAGATAAGAAGCAATGGAAACTATCTCTGGTGGAGAACCCCCTACCTCGAGTCTGAGAACCCGAAGAACCGTCCTAGCGATGATGTTTCTTAGCATTACCTCCATAATCCTCATGGCATAAACCCTCAGTAGCCGAAACATGATACACTACCTGAAGGAAGGTCATCCCAACTGTAACCAAATGCTTGGTCCCCAAATGGAGTGGTGAAATCAAACCTCCAACAAAACTCTGAACCCTATCAAACTCTGAAGGTACAGCCCTAGAAGTACCCTTAACCATGTCATGAAATCCTGCCTCATACTCAAATACCGACAGATAACCCTGCTGAAGAACTAGAAGCTCAACCCTAACTGAAGCACCACTCGCAGAACCAAGTACTGAAACACTCACCGGAGGACTCAGAGTCCTAGCCATGGTGTCCTGAAGAACTGGGGTCACTACAAATCCAATCGGAGGTTAGGTTGGCCCCACACCCCCTATCTGATGCAATAAACTCTCATTCTGAAGTCCTGGCACTGACGGAAGCACTGAAGCAACAGGTACAAAATCCTCGACACCAACCGCTGTCAAACTCACCTTAGGCATCTAAGAAGGAATGAAACAACCAAAGTTTAGAAGCCCATAGATCCAAGAATGTATGATAAGGAGCCAAGAAGATGAAGCTTTTACTAACAATACCCTATAGCCTCCTGTGGATAGGATACAGACATCATCATACCCAATCCGCGAGACTCTACTTAGACACTTGCTTCTGTACCATGACACCGGTGAACCTAGAGCTCTGATACCAAGTTTTAACGACCCAATTTCTTAGGTAATGATGGCACCTAAAACTCCCCAGTAGGAGAACCAATTCCCATAGCCTAGAAAGGATAGTAATGGGCTACTACCTAACCAATACGCACAATGAATGGAAATAAGTGGAAGCAGAACGTAAAGGTAGACAAGGCGGAAGTCAAAACCTGAATATATATACAAAGATACTAAACCAATCCCAAGACTTGGTATCGATAGTACAGAAGCTTCTAATAGAATACAAGTGCTAGAAGTAACAAAAAATAATATAACTTTGTCTTCGAAAGTAGGAGGAGTAGCAGTACAACAGATGAGATATGCCCAATCCCCGACCATCAGGCGCTCACCCTAGTCTCAAATATCCAAAAGTTGCACGAGTCTCCAATGCAATCAATGCAAAGGCTCAGCTAATATCTTTACCAAAAAGGGCAGAAGTATAGTATGAGCACCAAAACAACGGGTACTCAATAGACATCATCGGCCGACTGAGCGCATATAAGATATAAAAATAGTAACAAGCATAATACAAGAAAGCAGTCACGAAAACAAAGAAGAAGCACAAGGAAACTAGCACATGAGTAACCAACCAAAAATTAGAAGTAGAACATGCTAGCACATAAGGTATACATAGACAGAAACACTGGTGTAAAAAGGAAGGAAGGACGCACCTGGGATCCTTGCAACAATAGTATATATATAAAGAGAATTTAAAAAGATGGGCGGTATACCGGTAACCTCAAAATAACGGAAGGAAGGGAAGCAAACCAAAAATCAGGTTAGAAATCTCATACTAACAGAAACAAGCCTAAGGTACCAAATACCAAGATAGAACAGCCACAAATAACTCACAAGTCAAGCCTAAGATGGAATAACTAATCTAATGAATTCAAAACTACTACTAACGCCAGGATGAAACAGGAATCAGGACCCCCACAACACGCTCAGGAGACCGCACAATAGTGCCTTAATAATACAGGACTCACTAGTCCCTCAATACTCAAAGTACAATAATCTGAGCCTCACCAGGCTAACCATCACTAATCCTCCAAGAACCGAATGCAAAGACAAGCTCTATATAAAGGCAGGGGTAAACATAATCTACCTACAGTCCCAACGGCTACCCATACAATCGAGGAATGCAATCAAGTGAAAACAAACCCTCTGGCTGCCCATACAACCGGAGCGTACACTGAAACATAGCAAACAAGGGTGGAATCCGAGTGAAATATACATGATGATGATATGATGGAATCAGTAATAGTAACCTTGTATGCACCTTATCCTAACACTTTGGTAGGAGGACCCATCGTGGGACGTGCCCGCTATACCTCATCCTATGTCGTATACCCCTCCTCTGGTGCACCCGGCTCCTAGCCAGGCCCCAGAATGGAGGGCCCATGGAGGTCCCTGACCACATACAATAACGGATGTGAAATCTCTAACATGTCATCTGGAAATAAGTCCAGGTTCAAGCCAGTGGCTAAATCTCGAATATGCATGCCCGGGATTGAACTGGGTCTAAAACAATAGTAGTAATCTCAAAATACCCTCTCCAAGGGTGCCAGAAGTATACTCGGGTCTAAATCAGTAATAAAAGTCTCAATAACTCTCTCAAAGGATGCCTAGAGCGTGTCCGGGTCTAAATCAGTCAGAAATCAGGTCTAGTGCTCCACCCAACAGAGCCTAGTATTAGTAGAAAATCAATGCGAAATCATCCAAAATCCCATTTTTTATCATCCAATATACCAAAAATGGGACCTCGGGGCCATGCAAGTTTAGGAAAACCGTCTATAGTGGCTCACAGCCAAAACCAAAGTAAAACATGCAGGGAAAACTTTTTTCATGGATGATATGCTCGCATACAAATATAAACTAGCCCAACGGCTCACAAATATTTCCTATCAGCCCTGCACAGGCCCAACAGCTACTCAGCAGACATAACCAGCCTAAAAGTATCATCTCTATGTATGGGACTCGCGAACATTCCCCAAATAACCCACCATATATGTTCCAGAGTCAATACAAGGTCACAAAGGATCACAAGGGTAATATATAATACTACACGAATACTATAATCAACGTATGAAGTAAACAGGCAGAAAATACGGGCAAGGTCTGGGGTACCAACCTATAACAACCCACCCAAGAAAACTAATTAATGCAGTTATAGCCTATCTACGCAGAGTCTAGGTAGGGAAAGCCATAACCTACCTGTCGTCCGACTAATAGCTATGGGGATGGAGTCGTCCAGGCTCGAACTGCTCCGAGAAGCTCCAAATTACAAAACCACTATCAATACAATAATCTATACATCAAAACAAGACTAACGATATCCATATTGCTATTATAATAGCCGGGTCAAAATTTAGGTCACAAACGGGCCCGTGGGCTCCGCAACCCAAAACAAAAAACACTCATGTGTTCCTTACTATCCCGGGAGCACATGCTCAAAAATTGAGAGAAAATGGACAACAATTGGGGCTCAAAACAGCCCGCTCAAGATGAGTCTTAAAGATAGAATTTCATGAATAAAATTAGAAATTGGGCAAGAATTACTTACCACAAAGATGGAATTTAAGCCAACGCGGACAATCCTTCACCCCCACGAAGCATGCATGAGCTAGGAGCAACAATTACACAAGAATTTCAAAGCTTGGAATGAGCATCAATGGTGGAATTTTAAGGAAGGAACAAGAGAATTTCAAGGAGGAAGAAGGCTTACCAAGAGACGAAGAAACACGAAAAATACATGAACAAATGATTCCCCAAGGTTTAGAATCGATTTGGAGCAATTTTGGGAGAGTATTTTCTGTTTTAGAGTGAGAAAGTTGGAGAGAAAGTGCTGGTAAAACAAAATGAAAGAAATAAATACTACTGGAAAATTGGTTAGCGCCAACGACACTAAGGGAGCGCGATGGCGCTGAAGGGAGCCAGGCGTCTCGGTGCTATCACACTAGGAGGGTGATATCATGCTAGCGGGCAGCAAGCACTGAGGCACGATCACGCTGGCCTTGGCGCGATTGCGCTGAAGGCTGGCCTGCAACAGAAAAACTGCAATTTTTGAAAACTCTCCGGGGAATTTCGGGAACAATGAGAAACCGATATTCAAAAACCAATAATGCTAATAGAGTGTAAACGACTTTCCAGACTCAACAGAATCAATGAAACTTCCATACGATGTCGTTTCGGAGAAATGTTGACCCAAGTCAACATTAACGAATAGGAACCCAAAGGCTTAAAATGAGTCTGGCCTACCAGAGACCCAAACCAACCACCTTTATAGCCCAAACTCAACATTTCGGAGCTGATGGAATCATCATATTTTGAATCCGACACTTCGATCATCGAAAGTCACCCGAAGTTACACTTTCAACTCCAAATGGCCTGAAAATAGAGAAAACAACACCAAACCCACACCAGAACTTCTCAGGCCTGAACTAAAGGTCTAACTAGACAAAACTCATCGCTCTGGAGCTAACGAAACTGTCAGAATTCAATTCTGAGCACGTTAGCTTGGAATGTTGACTAAAGTCAATGATATTCTAAGTTTAAAGCTTTAAAACAGGCAAACGGCCAAAATAACTAAACGAACGACCAGGGTACCGAACTACTGGTCCCATCAAGCCATAAATGACTTGGGGCCACTACATGAGAGCTCTAACAGTACAAGAAGGGCGAAAATGCATAAATGACCAGAAGGGTCATTACATATTGGGTTATAATTTTGAATTAGTTTTCAACTTTAGCTTGTTGAATTAGGTTCTTGAATTTGATACTGATGTTGGAAATTTTGAATTAGTTTATATTATTGGGTTATAATCTTGAATTAGTTCTCACCTTAAGTTGTTCAATTAGGTTCTTGAATTTGATAGTGAAGTTGGAAATTTTGAATTAGTTTATATATATATTGTTGGGTTATAATCTTGAATTAGTTTTCAACTTTAGGTTGTTGAATTAGGTTCTTGAATTTGATAGTGAAGTTGGAAATTTTGAATTAGTTTATATTGTTGGGTTATAATCTTGAATTAGTTTTCAATTTAGGTTGTTGAATTAAGTTCTTGAATTTGATAGTGAAGTTGGAAATTTTGAATTAGTTTATATTGTTGGGTTATAATCTTGAATTATTTTTTAACTTTAGTTTATGTTATGAATATCAATGAGTCTAATTTATAATTCAATTATTATATTTTTGTAGATGGATCATCGCTTATGGATGTATAATATGTATTATGAAAATGATGGTCCTTTTAAACCTGGATTTTTTGAAGGAGTTAGAGGTTTTATCGAGCATACAATGTCACTAGACAACTATCAAAGTCATGGTGTGGTTAGGTGTCCTTGTAGTAAATGTCGGTGCCTGAAGTTTTTAAATCCAGATACAGTTATGATTCATCTCTATCGTAGTGGATTTAAGAGTAGATATTTTGTGTGGGTTGATCATGGTGAGAAAGATGGGTTGAATGGTATATTTTATAACTCGTTGCCTATGAATGAATATAATAGGGTTAAACATGATAGGTCTCAAGATGATAGGGTTGAACACGATAGGATGCATGAAATGGTTAATGATGCTTTCGGGGTTCAAGATGGGATAGAACCCAAACAGTATTTAGAAGAAGCTCCTAATGAAGAAGCAAAATGCTTCTATAAACAATTACAAGAGGGTAATCGTCTGTTATGTGAAGGGAATCCGCATTCTGCTTTGTCAATTGCAGTTAGACTATCGAGTATCAAATCATATTAGAATGCTCCTCAAACTCTTATGGACTCTATAGTTGATCTTGTGGAGGAAGTATCTAATAATCCAGAGTTGAATATACCTAAGAATTTTTATGAAGCAAAAAAATTGGTTCCCAAGTTAGGATTGTCATATGATAGAACCAGTTGTTGTGTAAATGGTTGCATGTTGTTCTATAAGTATGATGATCATCTTAACAATTGTATGTTTTGTGGATATGCTCAGTATAAGCGGACTTTCGATGGAAAGATGGTTCAAATTAAGGCGATGCACTATCTACCTCTTACACCTAGGTTAAAGAGGTTGTATGCTTCAATGAGTTCTGCCCCACATATGAGATGGCACCGTGAAAATAGAAGGCCACCGGGTGTCTTGTCTCATCTATCAGATGAAGAAGCTTGGAATTATTTCGATAGAACATATCCTGATTTTGCTAGAGAACCAAGAAATATTAGATTGGGATTGTGTGCAGATGGTTTCACACTATTCTCTAATAATGCTGCACCTTATTCTTGCTGGCCTGTATTTCTTACTCAGTATAATCTCCCGCCTGAATGTGTATGACAATTCCCAATATATTTCTAAGTTGTATTATCCCGGGTCCCCGTAATCCAAAAAGCTTGATTGATGTCTATCTGTAGCCATTGATAGATGAGCTAAAACAATTATGGTTTTACGGTGTAGTGACATACGATATATCAAGTAAGCAAATTTTTACTAAGCATGCTTCTTTAATGTGGACTATTAATGATTTTCCTGCATATGGGATGTTGTCGGGTTGGATGACTGCTATAAAGTTAGCTTGCCTGCATTGTATAGAAAATTCTAAAGCATTCACTATTAAGCATGGCCGAAAAAATTGCTGGTTTAATTATCACCGTCAGTTCTTGCCAATGGACCATGAGTTTAGAAATATAAAAAATGCATCCAGAAAGAATAAGGTTGAAAATGATCTGCCACCTCCATTACTTTCAGGACATCAGATTTGGGAGAGAGTTAGTCAGTTGCCTAAAATTATAGATTTAGGAGAGAGTTCTTGACTTCTTGGATATGGTGTTGAACATAATTGGACCAAACAAAGCATATTTTGGGAGTTACCGTATTGGAAGGATAATCTTCTACGACATAATCTTGATACAGCACATTGAAAAAAATTATTTTGATAATTTGTTCAACACAGTAATGGATGTTAAGGGAAAGACATAAGACAATCCAAAAGCTAGAATGGACTTAAAGGAATATTGTAGGAGAAAGGAGTTGTGGTTGCAGGAAATGAGAAATGGTAAAGTGGTTAAACCCAAGGCAAGTTTTTCATTCACATTGGATGAGAAACGAGAAATTTGTGAGTGGGTGAAGAATTTGAGAATGCACGAGGGCTATTCTTCCAATTTGGGAAAGAGGACAAATATGGATGAAGGAAAATTGATTGGTATGAAAAGCCATGATTTTCATGTTTTCATGGAAACTCTGATTCCTATCACATTTAGCCACCTACCAGACAAGATATGGAAACCAATTACAGAAATAAGTTTGTTCTTCAAAGATTTTTGTTCTAACACATTGTTAGAGAGTAGCTTGGAAAGGATGCAACAAAATATTCCTGTTATCACCACTAAGTTGGAGAAGATATTTCCATGTGGCTTTTTTTGATGTGATGGAGCATCTTCCAGTTCACCTTATAGAAGAGGCACGCCTTAGGGTCCCAATTCAAACAAGGTGGATGTATCCATTCGAGAGGTAATGACCCTTTATTCTTTTTGTTATTCTTTCGTAAATGTATTATATTAATTAGCTAACATGCAATTATATAGGACAATTGGCAAGTGCAAACAAACTATTAAGCAAAGGAGAAAGATCGAAGGATCATTTGTGAAGCTTATCTTGCAAGAGAAACTGCTCATTTTTGTTCTTACTACTTCGGGAATGAAGTGCTATGTAAGAGAAACATAGTCAATCGTAATGATGACGGTGATGGTGATCTTATGTTTGAACCAATTTCAATTTTTAATCAACCTGGGCGAGGATCTAAAAAATGCCAAAGGCGAGGTTTCACTAGTGTTGAAAAGCAATCTGTTGTGACACATATTTTACTCAATTGTCCCGAGATTCAACCATATCTTAAGTAAGTCTTGTTGAATTGTGTTATTGAATTATATAAATTTAAATACTAAGTGTTAATTAAATTAACAAAATATCTCAATGTACACTTAACAGTAAATTCGTAAGCATATAGGGTAATGATGCCATATATACAAGCTTTTCTGAATGGCTGAAAAAGTATGTAAGTGTGTAAAAGTTTATTTAATCATTTACGCTTAATATTAAATCAACATGTATAATATACTCATTTACTAAAATTTAATTTGTACGTTTGTTATGAACATAATACTGTCGAACATCCACAATTGGTGAGAGATGTTGCACTTGGGCCTGAAAGTCAAATTTAGACGATGACTAGGTATTGTGTGAATGGTTTCAAGTTTCAAACTGAAGAAGTTTCTAAGTATAAAAAAACTAATAACAGTGGAGTGTGCATTCAAGGTGATGTCGATGGTAATGGCCAAACTGTTGAATATTATGGTGTCATACAAGAGATTATTGAAGTTAGATATCCTGGTTGGCCAAAAAAAAGATAGTGTTATTTCGGTGCAAGTGGTTTGATCCCTTACATAGAGGTACTAGGGTGAATAACTAACATAATATATTTGAAGTAAAGCACACGAGACAATATGATCGCTATGATCCTTTTATCAATGCACAAAATGTTAAGCAGGTGTATTATGCTTCATATCTGTTGTGCAGAGATAAGGTTGATTGGTGGGTGGTCATAAAAACTAAGCCTGTGGGTAGGATTGAGATTGAGAATGTGTTAGATGTGGCATACCAGAATGATGTCGCAGTTGTTCATCAAGCAGTGGATGCTGAGTTGGAAAAAAATCTAGAACATCATCAACACATATTAGAAGAGTTTCTGATGATGAGTTGATTGTCATCGCAAATCTTGAGGGACAAATAACTGAGGAGGAACAATGGGACGAAGAAAATGAAACAAGTGATGAGGAAGAATGGGAGACTGATGAAAATGAATCAAGTGAGGACGAAGATTGGGAGAATATGGACTAGTATGTAAATTTGTTTATACTTATGATGATGATTTTAATTTCTTTAATACTTATGATTATGGTTTTCTTTAATACTTATGATTTTCTTTATATATTTTAATGTAAATTTGCATACAGATGTCATCAGGTGATGGCAGATCGCACAACTTATGCCTTGGCAGATTCTAAGAGACAACGGAAGGAGAAAGATAAAGATATGCAAAACTGTCGAGCCTCTTAGATTGACTTTCTTTTAGTTTGCATTAGCTTTTTGACACTTTATTTATAATTTTGTACTTCTTTTATGTTTTGAAAAACTTTGTAGGTCCTTTCGGTGGATATTTTATGTATTTAATGAATGTTTTACTTCATATTTTAGTTTCTTGTTCATGTTGTAGTTGCTTTATGAATGTTGTGGCAGCAATTAGTGCTGATTTTGACTGTATTTGAATTAGTTTTGTAAATGACAGGTGGGGCATATTGAAATGCAGATTTTTGCAGCAGAAAAAAATGCAGAAAAGCGACGGACAGGGTCTCTTTTGTCCGTCACTTTTCTGGAATTTTGAAAAAAAAATTTCAGAAAAAGCAACGTTGTCCGTCGCTTTTCTGAATTTTTTTAAAAAATACCCAGGAAAAGAAACGGACAGCGTCGCTTTTCTGGAAAAAATTACCATAAAAAGCGACATTGTCCGTCTCTTTGTTCTTCAAGTTCAAGAACAAAGCGACGGACTGCATCGCTTTTCTGGAAAAAAGAAAAATAAAACGTCGCTTTTTTGTTTGCATCGCTATCCATCGCTTTTAAAGTGACGTTGTCCGTCGCTTTTGAAAAAGCGATAAGCTATTTTTCTACGGGAGTGACGCCATCGCTTTTTCGTCGCTTTTGGCCAAAAAAGCGACAGCCAGTGTCCCTTTTGGCTGTCCCTTTTTAGCCTTTTTTTAGTAGTGACTAAGCATTTGCTACTCTATATAGCTTTATCTTACCCTTCCTCCTTTACCTAAATAACAGCTCTTTCTACACAATTTTTTTCCTTTCCATTTCCGCTTGCCAATCAAGTCCATCCATGTAAGTTCAGTGTTTTTAGACACCAAATTTGGCCCTTTTCCGACTATCCACTCATCCATGGAGTCAAGAACACAGCCTTCTATGTCGTTTCTTCCTTCGAGATCAAAAGCTTGTAATTGCAAATTACAATGGACGAATACCAAGTCTTGCAGCCTCTTCTCTATCGGATTAATCCCTTCTGTAAGTAATGCCTCGACCAAGCTACTTTTCAGCCTATAATGTGAAGCACCATTGCATGTTTGACTAAGGATTCGAACAACAAGCCTTTGCCGTTCTGGACACTGACCTCCATATATGTGACCACCAAAGTGCTACAACCATAACTTATATATTAACACACGAATTAAATAGCAAGATAAACACTAGCATAAAATGTATAAATTGTACCACCTGGGAAAATATTTGATAGCTTATCTTTGAAACTTCCAAAATGAAACGTGTCCATTCCCATGCAATACTCATCAATTTGTTGTGTGATCAAATCCTGTATATGACAATCTTCTGACATTCGAACAACACAATTACAAAGACCACGGGAAACTTCCATATCAAGGTGGAAATCACTTGAATAAAAAAGGGTTGGGTTCAAAAAATAACACGCAGCATGGAGATCACTGTGGAGGTATTCGTCCCATATGTCATTTGTGGCTTTCCAGAATCTTGCATAGTTGAATTTCTCGTCTTTGAGCTCCTTTTTTATGGTCTCTTTAGCTTGATCTAGTGTGTCATATATAAAACCAACTAGAGGCTTATTAGTACCATTTAGCAATTTTATAACTTCCACCAGGGGAATGGCTGCTTTTATAGCCATCAAAGCTCCGATCCAAAAGTATTGATCGTCAACCAATTATGCCATTCTTTTGGAGTAGAAGCCAAGATTGAGCTATGCCAATCAGAAGACTGAAACATCCTAATTAAGTATTCTTGTTGTGATACCATGTTTTCCAGAGTTAAAAAGGGCACAACTGAACTTATCTTAGAAGGCTTTACTAGTTCATCAGAACAAGCATCTCTCAAAAGCTTTAGCACAGTATCATGACTGTAAATATATTGTGTAAGAGATTTGGCCTTCTCTAAAACTTCTTGTATCGGGTCCATCTTCGTGAATTTTTGTCCATGCAATGAGAAGCATCTACTGTCCAAAAAACGGTCTTACATTTTTCCATTAGTTTCTTGCCTGCTTCCATCATGCAGGCAGATGTGGAGTATGTAACTATTTGAACCACATTTTCAACTCCGACTTCCTCCAGAACTTCCTCAAAAAATAATAGCATGGCATCAACATTGCCATTGAAAGATGAAATATCTGATGACCGAAGATAAATGGTGCCCCTTGGGCAGTACACTAGGATATTAATCAGATTTCGACCGTTTGAATCTGTCCATCCATCTAGCAAGATGCTGCATCCTGTGCTTGCCCATGAACTTTTCGTCTTCATTACATATTGTTGCATCTCTTTCACCACATCCTGAAGGATCCACCCTTTCAACTCCTGACAACTAGGGAATTTTACTGTCTGCCCAGGACTATAGGTGGCTTTCACAATCCTTTGGCAGCTAGCTGACCTGGTAGCATCAAAGTCGATCCCTGCTTCATAAAAAAATCTCCCTATAGATTTTGAAATCTCTTGTGAGGGTGAATCTACAACACAACTTCCAGCTACTTTTGAAATCACGCCACTATGCTTTTTATTTTTACTTTCAGAACTTTGAGCGAGATGTGTCTTATTTGGTTCACCATTTCGAGGGCACCAGTTCCTCTTCAAAGGAAGTTTTGGGTGGTGAAGTTGCCCAACTTGCTTGATTAAGTTTCCGTTTTTCTTATCATGTAGCTCAGCTTCAGATGCTTCTTTCATGAGTATAGGGGCCTCCGAGCAAGGAGTTACCTCTCCACGAATGCCTCCTAAGTGGTATTTAAGCCGATAAAATCCAGAAACAACTTTACCACAATAGTTGCACTTGATTTTCTTCTTCTTCTGATCAACTGCCACACCATGTTGATAAACATCAATTTTATCCCGAGTCATTTCCCACATTTATATTGAGTGTTCTTCAACAGCAAAACTACGATCCATGAGTTGTTAAGACTTCTTTAAATAATTGATAAATTGGAGAGTACCCATAACTTTCATTCCAACTATGTGTAAAGTAATTATAAGACCCTTGATATCAGTTAAAACAGTGACCAAATAAACCAGAGTCTGTTCCAAGTGAACAGCCAACACAGTGCAGAAAACAGAAGAAGCATTCAATCACGATTGTAATGAAAAATGCAAGTGCCAATTTAATCTGAAGCATCGCATCATTAAAACTTACAACAAAAAGACTACACGGTATGACATTAGTAGATTTTATCTTAACCGCTTAGTCGGATTTTTATCGACATTGAAAAAAGCTTTCCTGAATGTTATTAAATTAACAAAAGAGGAATTATGAGCCAAACAGGTTTTTAGCAGTAAATCCATTCACACAAGGAGACCACGTACAGTCAAATACATAGACAAACAAGAGGTAAGATGCACGACTTAACCTACTTTCTATCAACACCTTCACTTTGAAACCAAAAACAAATTTTTATTACAATCTTACAGCAATTAAAAACTCATTTTTATTGACTGATTACAACTTGGGAAAGATTAATAAAGCTGTAAAATAAAAAGAAGATTAAGGAAAGGATATTTACCAACATCAAGACCTCTCTATTTCAAGAAACAGTAGTACCATTCATCATGTCATGTGTTACACCTCTCTATTTCATTGGGAAATGCACTGGATTGGCATTTTCTCATAGGTGTAACTTGTAACGGAAGAGGAAAGCCTTAAAAAAACAGAAGACAAAAACAGAAAAAGCCTACTACTCAAACATGCAATTAATCCACAATGTTACTTTACCTACAAAGTATATATGTATTGAACTGTTTTAATTATTTAGGTTTATTAAAAGTTAACAGTGTTCAAGTATTTAATAATTTATGTTTGTTAAATTTGATGAAAATGATTAAAAAGGAATTAAATTAAAAAAAAAAAAAAAACGTCTCTAATTTTTGTGTAGATTTTAATAAAGTAGGTTGATTTTTTAGGTCTCTAATCTTTATGTATTTATTTTTATCAAATTCAAATAGTGAACAGAATATTATTTTTTTTGGATATCTGAATTTAGATATAAGGTGGAAACAGCCCTTTGCAGAAATGTAAGGTGAGGCTGCGTACAATAGACCCTTGTGGTCCGGCCCTTCCCCGGACCCCGCGCATAGCGGGAGCTTTAGTGCACCGGGCTGCCCTTTTTTTTATCTGAATTTAGATATAAATATATACTTTACGTCTTTAACTTTTCTATGAATGAATTTATTTTTGTTATTATTTGACCGATTCAGACATATATGACGATGGGTAGTGCGACTATGGTGTCGCCCAAAAAGAAGATTTGTCTGAAGCTTGTCAAAAGTAAGTACCAGTTAAACAAAAAGTTTTACAAGGTGTGTACATCTTAAATGACAACGTCCAACTAGGGTATCTCATGATTTTTTTTATAAATTTCACAGGACACCCTATTTTGTTGTCCCCATTTACCCTTTTAAAAAATATTGGATTGGTAACCATTTTAGATATTAAATTTTTCTTCTTCTCTTTAGTTGTTTTATGATAGTATTTTTTAAAATATATAGCAATTTAAATATAATGTTTTTAAAAAATGGATTTTGAGTTTCAAAATATAAAAAATGAGTTTAAACTAAATGAGTCTTGAAACCAATGGAAAATCACCATCATTGCATAATGGATTTGTTAGTTTTATTGTTATATTGACAAATCGATGATTGAAGTTTATTTTTATGATACATTATAATTTTCTTTATGATATGTGAAACTTATGCTTTAAATTTGACCTTATTTGTAGTAAATTTGGGCATTCAATCATATGTTGGATTGTTGAAATTTGAAGAGAGAAAAAATTTGGCAAAAAATAATTCAATAAGTTTCAAATCTTGCGATGAGGGGTGGCGTGCCACATGGCAACCACCTCACCCAAATGTCAGGCCATGTGAAATTTTAAAAAGTCATGGTAGAAAACTATCAAAAGTAAGAGTATTTTTGTTAAGTTTCATAACAGTAGAATTTTTTTTTAGCCAGATAGTATAGCGAGGGACATATTTATCTAATATAAAAAGAAAGTATAGGGTTTTCTTTTTGGCCTTTTTCCCTCCTATTTTATTATGAAAAAGAATTGTATTGTTATCTAAATGAAAATAAAATAATGGATTACGATCATCTTATACATATGAATGACATATATTATCAGCTAAAAAAGTACATGAGGTTATTCTATTTAATTGATAAAATGACATTAAAAAGATGAAAAATTACTTTCCACTTTTTTATTAGTTAAAGAGATTTAAAGAGAAACCCTGAGTATGGAGAAAAGCCTATTGGGAGCATCACCCAAGAATGGGGTTACAGTGCGCGATTTGAATTAGTCGGGACTCCAATGCGGATACCTGACACTGGCTGGAAAATAAAAAAAAAAGTTCTTTAAAAATAATCTATTTATTAGGAAAAGAATGTGTTTAAAAAAAAATAATAGCTTTATTACGGGCATTTTTCATCCAATTAAGTAATAATAGGGATATCTTTGGATCAAAGTATTAACGACAAGGGCATTTTGGGACTAAGCTATTAACAGAGGATATTTTTATTCAATTTCATATCATTTAAGGATACTTTTTATCCTTTTCCGTAACTTATGTATTAAACATATATATATATTAAAAATAAATTACAAAAATACCCTTTATCACTTTTGAATCAAAATCTATTCTAATGTAAAATTACTTGTATCCTTGTCTGTGTCTATATGCTCGGCTACAAGAACAAGCATTTGAAATACTAGCATACATCTAATATTTATTTTTAGATTGTACAACAGAGAACAATCAATTGAAGTTAAAGATTCATCATTTGCATAAAGGGTCATATTTGCCCTTGTACTCTTAGAAAAATATTTTATTTACCTCTCGTTATATTTTTTTGATATATTTGCCCTTACCATCTAACTGTGGGTACATATTTTCCTTGAACTGTTAACTCTCTTGTTTCCACCCTTAACCTATGTGGATATATTTCTATCCCAATTAAAACTTCTCCCAATATAGTTTTTTTACCCGACCCAATATGTATATCCGACTCAACTAATCTGACCCTTATTTGATTATAAATTATTTTCGTTAACGTTGATTGGAACCTGGAGAAGGTGAGGTATGCAAGCGTTATAACTGTAAGAAATCAAAATGCTTGAAACTGTAAGTTAATATTCTCTTTTAGTTATGTGCTTGTTGTAAATGGATGACCATTAAAATTGTGTCTTGTTGGAGGATTTTTACCCAAGTAACAAACCTACTTCTTCATCTTTGAAGGTCTATATAAAGAGCCTTGGGTTCAAAAAATATTCTGAATTGATTACATGCCTACTTGTGGCTGAGCAGAATAATACTTTGTTGATGAAAAATTATGAAGCCCGTCCCACTAGATCTGCTCCATTTCCTGAAGCAAATATTGTAGCAACGTATAATCAGTTTGAAATAATACAAAATAATTATCGTGATTATAGGACAAGGACGAGGCAGAGGACGAAATAATTATAGTCATTATGGTGGTGGAAATAAACATGAGCACAATAAAGGTTCTCAAAATAATCCTTCAAGAGGTAAAGTTAATATTTGCCACCGATGTGGTATGAAAGGTCATTAGGCACGTACTTGTCGTACGCCTGATCATTTTGTCAAACTTTATCAAGCTTCTCTCAAAAGAAAAGAGAATGATGTGGAAGCGCACTTGACCTTTCGAGGTGATGATGATGAAGCAGCTCCCTCAAATAAGAATAAAGATGTTGAGGAAAATATTACTTATAATAATGATGACTTTAAAAGTCTCTTAAATATTACTTGTTTGAAAGCTGAAGACTTCTATGAAGATATTGACCGAAGAACTTATCATCTCACTAGAGAATAAAATTATAAGAAAAGTTGTTATTTTTCTTTTCTATTTGCTACTAAGTCATTTTTATTAAGTATTTTTTCTAAAGCATTATGTCTTACTAAATTCTACATTTCTAATATAATTTTTAATTTTATTAGTTTTTCACATTTCTTATAATATGCTTTTTATTTTTATGAAGAATATGGAAATTCTCAAATCATCAGTTGGACTCAAAATCAACTACGATGATATATGTCTTATAGATAGTGCTACAACACACACCATTTTAAGAGATAAGAATATTTTCTTATTTGGTGATGAAAGAAGCTAATGTTAATACCATATATGGTAGTACAAGATTAATTGAAGGCTCTGAAAAAGCTAACTTATTATTAAATGGAGGAACAAATTTGACAATATATGAAGCATTATATTGTAGTAAGTCTCAAAGAAACTTATTAAGTTTCAAAGACATTCACCAAAATAGCTATCATATTGAGACTACAAATGATGAAAAGATTAAATATTTTTATATTACTACAATGATGGCGGGTAAAAAATATGTACTTGAAAAATTACCCGCTCTTTCTTCCGGCTTATATTACACAAGTATTAGCATGATTAAAACACATGCCATAGTAAATCAGAAGTTTACTAACTCAAATAATTTTATTATTTGGCATGGTCGGTTGGGTCATCCCACTTTTAATATGATGCGCAAAATAATTGAGAGTTCATATGGGCACTCTTTGAAGAACCAGAAGATTCTTCAATTTAAAGAATTCTCTTGTGTTGCATGTTCTCAAGGCAAATTGATTACTAGACCATTAATAATTAAAGTGGGAATTTAGTACCCCCGCATTTTTGAAACGTATACAGGATGACATACGCGGGCCCATTCACCCACCATGTGGACCATTTAAATATTATATGGTTTTAATAGATGCATCTACCAGATGGTCACATGTGTGTTTATTATCAACTCACAACTTGGCATTTGCGAGATTGCTTGCTCAAATAATAAAATTGAGAGCACAATTTCTAGATTATGCAATTAAGACAATCCGTCTCGATAATGCTGGTGAGTTTACATCCCAGGCTTTTAATGATTATTGTATATCAACTGGGATAACAGTTGAACATCTGGTTGCCCATGTTTATATTCAAAATGATCTAGCAGAATCATTGATTAAACACCTCCAATTAATCGCTTGATCAATGCTTATGAGAACAAAACTTCCTATTTTGGTATGGGGTCATACTATTTTGTATGTAACAAATCTTGTGCGGATCAGGCCCACAAGTTATCATAAAGTCTCCCCATTACAATTGGCTTTTGGTCAGGAGTTCAATATTTTCCATCTTAGAATATTTGGATGTGTGGTATATATGTTCCAATTGCTCCACCACAATGCCCAAAGATGGGTCCCCAAAGAAGATTGGGAATATATGTTGGGTATGAATCTCCTTCTATTATAAAATATTTAGAATCGATGACTGGAGATTTATTTAGGGCAAGATTTATTGATTGTCATTTTGGTGAATCAATATAACCAGCATTAGGGGGGAGCTACTTATCTCATTTAGATCCTCGTACAAATAAATGTGAACTAGAAGTTAAAAAGATAATCCATTTGTAAAATATTACAAATCAACTGCCAGATGCATTCACTGACCTATCAAGAGTTACTAAATCTCATATTCTAGCTACTAATACTCCAATTCGAGTTGATGTCCCAATAGGACAATCAATTAATAGAAATAAGTCTAAACCACGTTTAAAACGTGATAGACCGATCAGTTTCAAAGATAAAAATTCTCGAAAAATAAAAGGAGCAAACAATCATTACGATCATAATATGGAGGAAATTTCTCAAGAAGAGAAGCAAGACATAATTAACAATTGATGAAACCTCAGAAGAGGTTGAGGTACCTGAAAATAATGAAGAGATCTCAATAAGTTATGTCTCACCGAAAATAATATGGAACCTAAATGATATAATTGTCGACAATATCTTTGCTTATAATGTAGCAAATGAAATAATACAGCAAGATGAGGATCTTGAACCAAAATCTGTCGAAGAATGTAGGCAGAGAAATGATTTGCCAAAATGGAAAGATGCAATTCAAACGGAATTAGCTTCACTTGAAAAACGCAAAGTTTTTGGACCTATAGTCCGAACAACTGAAGGTGTAAAGCCAATGGGGTACAAATGAGTTTTTGTGCGAAAATAAAATGATAAAAATGAAGTCGTCAGATATAAAGTACGACTTGTGGCACAAGGATTTTCACAAAGACCTAACATTGATTATATGGAGACATATTCTCCTGCGGTGGGTGCAATCACTTTCATGTATCTTATAAATCTGGCAATTAATAAAAAACTTGATATGCATCTGATGGATGTTGTCACAGCCTATTTATATGGCTCACTAGACAATGATATTTTTATAAAAATTCCTGAAGGATTCAAAATTCCTAAAGCATATAAAAATTCTCGAGAAACTTGTTCAATAAAGCTTCAGAAATTCTTATACGGATTAAAACAATCAGGGCGAATGTGGTATAATCGCCTTAGCGAATACCTATTGAAAAAAGGTTACAAGAATGACCCAATTTGCCCCTGTGTTTTTATTAAAAGGTATGGATCTGAATTTGTCATAATAGTTGTATATATTGATGATTTGAATATCATTGGAACTCCTGAAAAGCTTCCAAAGGCAGTATAATGTTTGAAAAAAGAATTCAAAATGAAAGACCTCGGAAAGACAAAATTTTGTCTTGGTCTCCAAATTGAGCATTTTACGAATGGAATATTTGTGCATCAATCAACATATACTGAAAATATTTTAAAGAGATTTTATATGGATAAGGCGCATCCATTGAGTACACCGATGATTGTGAGATCACTTGATATTAATAAAGATCCATTTTGACCTCATGAAAATGATGAAGAACTTGTTGGTGCTGAAATACCATATCTTAGTTCAATTGGAGCATTGATGTATCTTGCTAGTAATTCTCGATCAGATATATCTTTCTCGGTAAGCTTATTAGCAAGATTTAGTTCTTCCCCAACATGAAGACACTGGAATGGTATTAAGCATATATTCAGATACCTCTGAGGGACCATTGATATGGGACTATTTTATTCAAATGAGTTCGATACACGATTAATTGATTATGCAGATGCAGGGTATTTATCTGACCCACACAAAGGTCGATCTCAGACAGGTTATTTATTTACATGTGGAGGTACATCTATTTCATGGTGTTCAACAAAGCAAACTATGGTCGCTACTTCTTCAAACATGCAGAAATAATAGTCATTCATGAAGCAAGTAGAGAATGCATTTGGTTGAGGTCACTAACTCAACACATCCAGAAAATATGTGGTCTTCCTTTGAAAAGAAATATTCCAACAAGATTATATGAAGATAATATTGTGTGTATTGCTCAATTAAAAAAAGGATACATCAAAGGAGATAGAACAAAACTTATTTCACCAAAATTCTTCTTTACTCATGATCTTCAAAAGAAGGGCGAAATAGATGTTCAACAAGTTCGTTTGAGTGATAATTTGGCAGATATGTTCACCAAGGCATTACCAACTTCAACCTTTGAGAAGTTGAGATATAAGATTGGAATGCGTCGTCTTTAAGATATTAAATGATGTCTTCATCGGGGGGAGTAAATACGCGTTGCACTCTTTTTCCCTTAACCAAGGTTTAGTCCCACTGAGTTTTCCTGGTAAGGTTTTTAATGAGGCAGAAAACAAAGCGTATTATGAATAACTATGTACAATTTTTCTTTTGCTATAATTTTTGTACATGGACATCCAAAAGGGAGTGTTGTAAAATGGATGACCATTAAAATTGTGTCTTGTTGGAGGATTTTTACCCAAGTAGCGAACCTATTTCTTCATGTTTGAAGGTTTATATAAAGAACCTTGCATTAATATGAAGAACATCATCAAGAAATATTGAAAGAAAAGTTACTACTACTACTACTCTCTCTTTCTCTTTTTATCATTTATATTTTAATATATTGCCTTTATTTCATAATAGTGCTATCTTTAGTTTGTACTCATTTTTCATGTCATGGGTTGCTTTTTGAGTATTGAAATGAGGTGCTTAACATTTCCTTTATAAATTATATTTACGGTGGATTACGGGGATTGTTTGATTAGTGAAAATTGTAGAGATTTTAAATATATAAGTTGTAAAATATTGACTAATAATCCCCAATTTAGTTATTGGATATTGTCACGATCTAAACCCATCGTGAGTGGCACCCACACTAAACCCCCGGTAAGAGAACTAAATAACCAAGTAAGCCAACCCAACACTTAAACAAAATCAGGCAGCTAAAATAACTCTTATTAATTAAACCAATAATCCATATCTTTAAAAGAAACAATAACAACTTGCGAAAATTAAACCCCTAGAATCTGAAAGTCGTTGTACCAAAACTCTAATAGCTGTCTCGAAGAAGGGGATGCAACCCCCCCCCCCAAAAAAAAAGAAGATAAAGTCTAAGTCCGAACAATGGACTAGGAATAAACTGAAGAATTTATAGAGTTACGACACATTTTGAACTTAACCAAAATATTTCATAACTTGACAATTTTATTTTGAAAAATAATAAAAGAAAAGAGAGTCGCCACTTAATTTTTAGAAAATTAAGAAGGGGATAATTTCAAAAAAATACACTTAGCAAATATACATTGTAATTTCATGGCCAAAAAAATACATTACATTTTATAGCCTAACCTGAATTTGGCCATAAGTGTAAAGTAACTTTTTTTTGTATAACAATGTATATATTTGTATATTATTGTATATTATTGTATATATAATACAGTTTTTTTATTTCAGTGGTCTGCTTCTTCCTCTCCAATTTATGCACACTTATACAATGTAGATACATTGTATACTCATGTGTATATAATGTTTAAACAATGTAATATTGTATAAGTGTATATAGTATGGAGAGGAAGAAAAAAATCACTGAAATAAAAAATATTATATTGGATATACAACAATATACAATACAGTATACAAATATATACAACAAAACAGACTTCATCTTCTTCCTCGAATTCAAGCACCAAATTCATCCAAAAACACCTCAAAACTACATCAAATCATCCAAAATTTCACATAGATACTCCTCAATACATAACCGATCTTTTGCAATCATACTCTCAAAACAAAACTTATTTACGAAAATTTAATTTTTAAATTTTGAAGCTTGGAGCTTCAATAATGGCTGAACATCCAAAAAAATTCATGCTATGAAATTGCAATGTAAGTTTTCCATATGCTTGGTGTACGAATTTTATAGACTTGCATTCCCTTAGATGTTCATTAGATTTAGCAATAATGAACAACTATGAAGATTGGATTGTGTGTGTGAAAGTGAGAGTAATAATTTGGCTAAGGATGTAAAGTAACTTTCTTTTTCATTAGACATTGGGCCATTTTGGTAAGAGCTTAAAAAGTTGGCCATATTTTGCAATGTAAGAGTGTCACATGCACTTTTATGTAATTTTTGAAAGGTGTTTTAGACAAAAACTTTATTGAGATAAGGCACAAGTACCCCCCTCAGACAATAATCGAAGTTGCTATGACACACCTTAACTTTACAGGGGTCCTATTACCCTCCTGAACTTATTTTTTTTGTATTTTTGTACTCCTTTTGTGCTGATATGGCTGCCAAATCAGCACAAAATGAGCACAAAAATATTCTGCCACTTGGCAGCCACGTCAACAAAAAGGAGCACAAAAATACAAAAAATTGAGTTTAAGAGGGTAATAGGACCCCCATAAAGTTTAGGTGTGTCATAGCAACTTGAGGTATAGTATAGGGGGGTACTTGTGCCTTCTCTCAACTTTATTTTATAACCAGAGTTTGGGGTAAGAGTTCTAGTAATTTTTCGAAGAAGGTGTTAGGCATTTCAAAAAATCCGCAAATGCGGTTAACCGACGAATTTAAAAACTTTTGTGGCTAAAAATAATTTTTTCTTAAAAAGAGTGAGACTTTGACATGTTTTTACCAATTCTCAAAAATAACGCTTGTGTTTGGAGAATATAATTTATTTATTTTCTATAAAATGGTAACTCAAATACTAAACCTATTCCTTTGGAAAAGTCTTTAAAAAAGAACTTTTAGGAAACGCTAAAAAAATATTAAAATATTTACCAATTGAACAATGTCCGTTTGGATCAAAATATTACTTAGAGAATGAAATGTTTGAGGATTTTGAATCAATTCCTGTGTGATTTAATATAAATGAAACAGTAAACTGGAATAGTGAAAAAAGTTTATTAAATAAAAATAGACTCATTGGGGATTCATCTACGTTAAAAAAGAATTCAATCAAACAATGTTAGTAATACAAAAGTATGTATACAAACGAAGCTAATGATAAGAAGTCGACTTTAGGCTTTTAGCCCAAAATTTAATATTTGTAATTTTTTTTTCACTTCCTTTTTCTGATCGTCTGACGAGAAGTGGATCTTCAAGAAATGCTGCGAGATATATTTTTTGGACTCATTTCTTTTTCTTTTCGGTTGATCACGAGAAATGGGCTGACTGACTCTAAGAATAGAATTATGTTGGGTCACAAACCCAACACACAATGCACGGCTGAAGCCCAATTGGCTCGTTGGAGATTTCATATGCACAAGAAAAGGATAAGGATTAGTACAACGTTAAATAATCTTAACTATAACACCGCAATTGGTTTTCAACCAAGAAGAATTACTTATGCTCAACAACTTGTGATAACTTCAAGCAAAGACTAACACACACAATTACAATTTATGTGACGCCAAAGTATTTTTCTTGGGTATTAAAGCTTCAAGCATGTTGCATGTTACGTTTACTACAAGTAAGCTAATAATATTGTATATAAGGTATAGATTCAACATATTTAAGTATTACTACAAATGCACCAACCATTTATTTTCTAGTTAATTTAGTAAGAGGACTATGAGGATACTTTTTGGATTAGTGCTCTTAATGTAACATGAGACTTGAGAGCAACACAACATCACATATCCATACCAAAAGAAAGTACCAGGTTTAAACTAAAAGATATAACACAGCATTGTAGTAATTGTTTACTGCACTTATGACATTTGAGAATACATGATCATATGCACATTCTCTATTATTAGCATGAAAAAATATTTGATCAATTAAAGCAACAACTGAGCTTGTTCAATTCCACAATTAAAAATAGAAGCAAGTTTCACTCAACTTCAGTCCACTTAACTCTCTGCAAGTTTAAACCAACCTCTGGGTCTAGATGAAAATTCTAAATCGGCTCAACAACGAGACAAAAATCAGTACCCAAAAACTCTCTTCTCTAGACTTTAAGAGTTTTTAAACATCTCATTACAACATCTACTTGACAAAGCAGCACTCAAATTTCCTTATATAATAATGAACAAAACTGAAATTTTCAAACATGGTTCAAAAGGAAAGCAGTTATTACATGATGAAAGAAAGTATTCTTTTCTCTAACACGATAAGAAAACACATTTTCACAAAAATATAAAGAGAGTACTCTTTCTATAACATGATACCCTTTTTATAAGATGAAAATAAAATATTCTTTTTGTAATATGATAAGAAAATACCTTTTGCGAAATGAAAAAGAAAGTACTCTTTTTGTAATATGATAAGAAAGTACCTTTTACGAAATGAAAAGAAAGTACTTTTTTTGTATTATGATAAGAAAGTACCTTTTACGAAATGAAAACAAAGTACTCTTTCTACAATATGATGAGGAAATACCCTTTAACAAAATGAAAAGAAAGTACTCTTTCAACAATATGATTGAAAAAATACCCTTTTATAAAATGAAAAGCAAGTTCTCTTTCTTTTAAATCCAACACATGTAAAGTAGTCACATAGTGACTTTCATAGAAAATCATGGCAAAACAGCCCACCGAGAGTGACGTAAACAGAATTTGAGAAAAGCAACCCATTTCACGCAATCACAATTTCCCAGTGTCAGCTTTTATGACTTTTATATGTGCAAACTCTTTTTTTTATCAACCCTTTACATGCTAAAGATGGCAAAACACAATATGAGGTGAATACAAGAAAGCAAAAATTAGATCAATTACATAGTTAATTACGTTCTAAGAAGTTGACCAGGAACCAGTGCCACTACATGTTTTACTAACGACACACTGATATTAACAAGCAAAGGAAAAAGATAACACCTTAATCAAAACAGTCTTTCTTAAAAGAGAGTCAATGTTTGTGCAAGCACTGAGATACAATGTGAAGAAAAATAAATTTGCCAGCATACACACATAGTTAAAACTTAATCTAGTTTTCCTTTTTGTTAGAACTGATTTAAAGATCAAAGATGGATGCTACATTAGAATCAATATTCTCACATAGCTTACATACATTTTAACTTAACAAAAACAAAATCAAGTGAAGCCCTTATGTATTGCGAGTACGGCAGAAAGCAAAAAACAAGTAAAGGGTGGAGGCAAGGAGATCTGTGAGTATTTAGAAGGTAGGGGGATGGTACGGAGTAACGAATATCGTGTGGTATTCATCGCTTACCAAAAATGCTCAGGAGAACATACCTTTCGTCCTATACTCCTTCTAAACTAAAAAAACTAAATCAGATAACAAAATAATTCGAAGCTTTATCACATTAATAAGATATTATAAATTGAGTTTGAACAATAAGTTGTAGATTCTCTATTTTTGGGAATAAATATGGGCTGATATAAACTCAACTCTTTTCAAACTCAAAACTGAAACAGATCATGGCTTAATACGATGAGCATTTAACGAAAGAAAGTACACGTAAAAGAAGACAAAAGTCTATGAGTATTTAGGAATAAAGATGGGCATAAACGAAGAACAACCGTGAGACACTCTCCCTGTATCCCGTAAAGTTCATCGGAACCTCCCTCTACCGCATATTTTATCAAGCAAAAAAAATAAATAAAAGAGCATTTTAATGGACTAAACTCAAACAAACACAGGCATGAGAACTGAATTTTTGTTTATTTTTAGCAAAGGAGCTCCACTTAATGGAATTAAAACATTTAAAGAAGGATGGGAAAATATGAAGCATTTAGGACGAAGGAAGAGGCAAGAACAATGAACACAACAACATGTTCATTTTTCTTCCTCCTCCCTCTGGCTTTTACTTCTCAACTACCCAAGACACCATTCAACCACAACAATATTTTCAATAATAATCCTAACAAAATGACTAGTAAACTGACATTTAAAGAAAACAGAAAAACTAAATTAATACATATGAAAATCAGCCAAAACATGTAGAGTACCAATTCTGCTGAACTACTTTGGCAGCGAACTAGGAGGACGAGTTGCCGGAGATGATTTTCCACACACTTGACTCCTCTCCAAACAAATTTTTCAAACGACGCAGCGAGAACTCGAGCAAAAGGAACTAAAGATGTTAAAAGTTCTAAGCTTAAGATTGTAGAGATGGCTTCGAACGTCCGAAACTCAAGGGACTGCCTTCTCAAAGGGATTTTCTTAATTTTTCAATAGCAAGAGGAAAAGACCCTCCAATACCATGAAAATCTCAAGAAAAGGAGTTAAGAGCTCTAAAATCCGTAGCTATCAATAGGGGAGTTTCCACTTCAAAAAAAACCTCCGAAAAAATGGCAACCAACAACATGTATTTATAGTTAAAAATATGGTTTGAATTTGAAAATAGCAGTTTGAGAGGGAGACGAGAGATTGATTGGAGAAGACAAAGTAAGAAGAAAATATACTCCAAAGATCCAGATTTGACTATGATAGCTTCTGATTCGGATCAGGTTTTGGTCAAGAAACAAGCAACCCTTGAATCAAAGTCAACAATGAAGGCTCTGCAAAATCTCAGAGAAGGAGTTCATTTCGAAGCTTGAAATCCGACGGATTTGGAGGGATTTTCCTTCAAAATAATTTGAAATATTTTTTATTTTTGTAAAATAATTATCTCTAATTGTTTAAAATTGAAGAAGCTTAATCTATTAACTTAATTGTGGAGGGACAAAATTGGGTGTCAACGTATAATATCCCAGAAGATGCAGCTCACCCTTGAATTCGAAAAACGCCTGACTCACAACTGAGGTCTTGTTGTAGCCGCCGGAATATGCCCTGTTAAAGAAAAAAAAGATTGAAGAGTTTTTCCAGAAACTTTCTCTGTGTATTCAATCGTAAAACCTAGCATATATACATGTGCTTTGCTGTAAAGATAAATACAAAAGAATATACTTTGTACACTTGTCCCACTATTATTTATCTACTCTATAACAGAAAATATTCTTGTAGTATATGCATATGCCTCTCACATGACTGTTGTAGTTGTCACTATAGTTGATCAGATGGTTGAGATTGAATCTTCAATTTATAATCACACACCATCTTATGCTGCCACGTAAGAGGAACAAAATAGAGACAAGTCTCTTCAGCTACTTCGAATCCAGAGACTTCTTCTTCTTCTTTGGTGCTTTCAACAGAGAAGCTTTTGCTTCTTCATCTCTCTTCCTTCTTTCTTCTAGATAAATATTCATTTCTCTTTCTCTGGCCTTTCTTTCTTCAAGAGCTTCAACATCCCCCCTCAAGTTGGAGGGGATGGATGAAACCCCCAACTTGCCCAAAATTTTCGATGGGGTTCACCGGATAAAGCCTTTGTGAACAAATCAGCAAGCTGTTGTTTGGAAGGTATAAAAGACAAAGTGATAAGACTAGAGAGATATTGTTGATGAACAAAGTGGCAATCTAATTCCATATGTTTTGTTATTTCATGAAAGACCAAATTTTTAGCAATATGGAGTGCCGCCTGATTGTGAGAGTGTACCAGAACCGACAAAATTGGTGGTGCAGACAGATCTTCAAGGAGGTGTACCAACCAGGTAATTTCTGTTGTCACCCTTCTCATAGATCGATACTCTACCTCGACAGAGGATAGGGAAATGGATATCTGTTTCTTTGATTTCCATGAAATGGGGGCTCCCCCCAAAGTAATGTAGAAGCCACTGACTGATCTTCTTGTGTCTTTATGTGAGGCCCAATATGCATCACAAAAGGCCAACAAATTGAAAGAAGGATCAGATGAGAGAAAAATCCCTTAGCCTGGATCGGAATGGAGATATCTTACTACCCTCAGAGCTGCTGAAACTACCCTCAGAGCTGCTGAGTAGTGAGCAACACTTGGAATTTGCATGAACTGACTTAGGATCATAACTGCAAAGGACAGATCGGGTCTTGTATGAGTAAGGTAATATAATTTACCCACAAGATGTCTGTAGATAGTTGCATCCTGTAATAATTGACTATAATTCTGATGTAGCTTGCAGTAGGGATCCAAAGGAGAAGAAACAGTAGGTGCAGTAGGGATAAATTCTTCTAGAAGTTCCAAAGTGAACTTTCTTTCCGTAAAGAAGTTCAAAAGTGAACTTTCTTTTCGTAACTAGAAATCCCTATTTTTCCTTTAGTATCTCCATCCCCAAGAAGTAATGTATATTTCCCAGTTTCTTGACTCTGAACTCTGTGTTGAGGAAATTTGTGATATTTTCTATCTCAGAAACATCCTTTCCTGTTAATAAGATGTCATCCACATATACTGCAATAATAGAAATAAAATCTTTTGTTATCTTGTAGAACAATGAGTAATCATTGAGTGAACTGGAATAACCTTTGAATTGTAGTGCTCTTGCAAGCTTGGCATACATTGCCTAGAGGCTTGCTTCAAACCATATAGTGATTTCCTCAATAAGAAGACCCGATTAGGCTTAGAAGGAGTGAGACCTGCATGAAATTTCATGTAGACTTCTTCTTGTAAGTTTCCATGCAAAAAATGCATTATTTACATCAAGTTGAGACACTTCCCAACCTTTCTTTGCTGCCACAGTCAAGAGACACCTGATGATGGTCATTTTTACCACAGGGGAAAAAGTCTTTGTATAGTCAATCCCTTCCCTTTGAATGTCTCCCCTTACCACAAGTCTTTCTTTTAGTCTCTCCACAGTACCATCTGATTTGTGCTTTACCTTATAAACCCACTTGCAAGGCAAGGGTTTCTTCCTTGGAGGTAAAGAGATGACATCCCAAGTATGACTAAGTTGTAAAGCTCTAATCTCTTCTTCCATTGCCTTTCTCCATTCTGGATGATTCGAGGCTTGGTTGAAACTGGTTGGTTCTGATAGATTTGAGAGGGAGTGAAGGACAGCCTGATTGTTAAGAGAAAGAGAATTAAAAGAATAAGTTGTGGGGTTTATAGGATGATCTAGGCATGTGGTAGTGAAGTTGGTTAGGATGATAGTGTTACATACAAAATCCTGTAGATAACTTGGTTTTCTAGTCATTCTCCCAGATTGTCTAGGTGGTGGAAGGGAATATTGATTTGTAGAATTGGTTACTTGATCACTAGGATGTGGATCAATATCAAAAGCATCAGCTTGAGGAATGGGTGATTGAGGTAGATTGTCTGAGAGAGTATCAAGAGATGTCACAGGGGAATTGGATGGATTCTGTAGTGCTGGAAAGGTAGTGGGAAGAGGCATATCTGGAGCTAGAATAGGTGAGGGAAAAATAGTAGAAGGGTTGACAAGTGATGGATCAAGATTATTTCCCTTAAAAGGATAAACCTCTTCATGGAAATGAACATCTCTGGTCATAAAGAACTTTTTGGTTTTCCATTCCAACACCTTGTATCCCTTTTGATTTTGAGGATAACCTAGAAACACACAAGCTGTAGCTCTAGGTTCAAACTTTCCCCTATGTTGAACTAAAGTAGAAGCATAGCATAGACATCCAAAACATCTAAGATTTTCATATTGAGGTTCCTGACCAAAAAGGACAGCAAAAGGTGTCTTACCTTTGAGTACCTTGGAGGGAATGATATTGATCAAATGTGTCACAGTCAAAATACACTCCCCTCAATACCTGATAGGAACTTTGGATTGAAACATAAGGCCTCTTGCAATCTCTAGTAAGTGTTTGTGCTTCCTCTCAACTATTCCATTCTGTTGAGGGGTAGCAACACATGATGTCTGGTGAATGATACCTTCAGCTTGTAAGAAAGCTTATTCTTGACTTTCTTTCCCCAACTCAAAAGCATTATCTGATCTAATCCTTTTAACCTTTACATTAAACTGTCTTTCTACCATGGACAAGAAACCTTTAAGAACAAAGAAAGCATTACTTTTGGTGGTCAAAAGAAAAGTCCAAGTACTCCTGCTAAAATCATCAACTATAGTTAAAAAGTACTTGTAACCATTGTGGGTAGGGGATTTGTAGGGCCCTCATGTATCAATATGAATCAAGTCAAAAATTCCTTTGGATTTGGTAGCACTAATACCAAAAGAGAGTCTAGTTTGTTTATCTTGAGGACACACATCACAAATATATTCAGAATTGGAAGGCAAATCAATGAAACTGAAGTTTTTCATTACTGAAAAAGGGATATGTCCCAATCTATAATGCCAAAGTTTTACATTAGGTATAGCATTAGCAAGCATTGGAACAGACTCTGAAAAAGAAATAGGAGTACTATGACTATTTTTGTGAACATGAACTAGACTATCACTAGTAGATTGCATAAATTGAACAGTGTCTTGCTGCAACAGGTAGAGACCTTCCCTTACTTAACCAAAAGCTTGAGCCCTCCTCATAAAAGGGGCCTCCAACATACATCTACCAGAATTAAAGAAAGCAGTGCAATGACACTGACTGCATAATTTGTGAATAGACAACAGATTATATCTAAAATCTGGAACATAAAGAACATTTCGAAGAGTGAGTTTAGGTTGAATGGAAACACTTCCTATGTGTGTCACACTTATCTTAAAGGAATTAGGCAAGTTGATATTCAATGGAACAGGAAGAAGAGTTAGAAACAAAAAAGAGTTTGAATCATAACACATGTTCTCAGAAGCACCTGTGTCTATGATCCAAGTGTTAGAATCCACAATTTTAAAACAAGATCCAGAATACTTAAGTATAGTACCAGTCACTGCATTGGCATTGATTTCAAATCCTGAGTGTGTTGCTTTGCCCATTTGCTTGTATATGTTGATGATTTGTGACACTTGTTTCTTGTTGAACTGTTGTTCATCCATGTTGCTGCATTCATTCTATGATGTTGGTAGTGTCACCTAGCTCTCCTGTGATTGCTGCATTTTCTTTCATGTTTCCTTGATATTATCTTGAGTTGGTAAACTGAAAATCATCTGGGTAACCTGTTAATCTGTAGCAATCATCCTCTACATGCGCTGTTTTTAGGCAGTGAGTGCAGGTCACATTAGGGTTGTATTTCACCTTTCTTGATTTCCCTTTCTGAAATTGATATCCAAACCTTTGAGGAACAGGATTCCCAAATCTTTGTGGAGGAAACCCATTCCTCTGCATTGGTCTAACACCCTTCTGGACTGTTCTTCCTTGTTTCCCCACCCTGAAAGATGTAGTTTCTGTAAAAAAAAAAGAGCATTTGCAAAGACTTCCCTCTGATTCTCATCTTGCAACAAGAGAAAATAGGCATGATCTAGGGAAGGAAGAGGGTTAATCATAAGAATACTACTCCTTGCATGTGAGTAGATCTCATTTAAACCCATCAAGAATTGCATGAGTCTCTGATCTTCCAAAAACTTATTGAGTTTTCTCTGTCCATCACATAGGCATACATAGGTGCACACAATATCACTGTTAAGTGAATCCAACTCATCCCACAAACGTTTGAGTTTGGTGAAATATCCTGCTATGTCTTGTGTACCTTGGATTGATCCTGTGATTTCCTTTTGCAGATGAAATAGCTTGGCCCAATTCGACTGGCCAAACCTGTGCTCAAGGCTTTTCCATAGCTGTGTGGCTGTCTTGGAGTACATAACATTGTCTCCTATGTCTTTGGAAAGAGAGTTTAGTATCCAAGAAGTTACCATATTATTGCAATGACTCCACTGTTGATAGTCTGCTGCATCCAGATTTCATTTGGGAATGGTACCATTGATAAACCCTAGCTTGTTCTTAGCTGACAAGGCTATGAAAATGGATCTACGCCATCCTGGGAATCCTCTTCCATCGAAAAGAGAATTCACTAGGCTCTGTCTAGGAGCATCAGATGGTTGAAGGTGAAGAGGGTTATTTAGATTAATGTTGGTGTCATTCCCTTGATTGACAGTGTTGATGGTTTTGACTTGATCGCTCATGATAGAGATTCCTTAATGAAGGCAAAAGAAGAGAGAAAAAGGTGAAGGAAAAACTGGATCGAGCTTAGGGCGGCTCTGATACCATGAAACAAAAAAAGATTGAAGAGTTTTTCCAGAAACTTTCTTTGTGTATTCAATCGTAAAACCTAGCATATATGCATGTGCTTTGTTGTAAAGATAAATACAAAAGAATATACTTTGTACACTTGTCCTACTATTAGTTGTCTACTTTATAACAGAAAATATTCATGTACTATGTGCATGTGCCTCTCACATGACTGCTGTAGCTGTCACTATAGTTGATCAGATGGTTAAGATTGAATCTTTAATTTATAATCACACACCATCTTATGCTTCCACGTAAGAGGAGAAAAATAGAGACAAGTCTCTTCAGCTACTTCAAATCCAGGGACTTCTTGTTCTTCTTCGGTGCTTTCAACTGAGAAGCGTTTTCTTCTTCGTCTCTCTTCCTTCTTTCTTCTAGATAAATATTCATTTCTCTTTCTCTGGCCTTTCTGTCTTCAAGATCTTCAACACCCTGTGCTCAACAAAAGAAGAGCACGTGCAGTATCAGTACACAAGAATACTAGTGTACTGGTAAGATCATCGATCAACTCCAAAATACGAAATGTGAACATATAATAATAACATAGTACAACAAGAAAACATGTAACAAGTCAAGTCAATGTGACTACCAATAAGACTCCCCATCAACAATCTGACTCAACAACCATATCAGTCATTACCAACTACACAAGTAAACAAACCACATATAATTATGTCACCTCTTACAAGTAACCCGGACCACCCAAGTATCCCTATGACATCTTCTATGGCACTTAACATGAAATTCCAATTTATATAAGAAACCACCTTAGCACTTAAACACACCAACCTGGCCACTCAAGGACCAACATGTATGTCAAGTAATAATAAATTTCAGTTCTCTCAAGGAACCAACACATATGAATAACAAGTAAACCTATACACACATGCTAAGGATCTTATGGTTGCCAACTAGTCATGACCTGCAGGGGACGATCTCTTGTCCATGTATTGTACCGGCATAGTACCCGAGCTAACCAATGAATCATAAATATTATACCATGCGTGATACCCGAGCTAATCAATGAATAATAGAAATTGTACCAGGCATGGTACCCAAGCCTACCAATCCCGTGAAGATGTCAAGTATACCAGTACATCCCACAATAATGATAGATATCACATCAACCACAACCAGACTGATAGCATACAACACTTGTACAACCAACAAGCTTTCAAGACAGACTCATTGCATGTGATTAACACTTAGGATATCATTTAGCAATCATTCCCTTTTTCATAAACACGTATTGTGCAAGTAGTACTAATGAGACAAATAATATACACACTTAATACAAATTGGGTTACAATAACCATCACCTACTTCAATCCAATCCTGAAACGCTTCACCGAACTTGAGCTTTTCCTTTTCTAGCACCCTCAGCTTGATTGTGGTCTAAAAACCGAAATGCAAACATAATTTCAACCCATGACCTCAAATATCGCAGATTATAGCCTAATCTCGAACCTCCAGGCCAAATTTGTGATCATTCAAGCCATTCTAGGGTCTTTCCACCAATAATTTACTTAGAAACTATCAATTTTATGATTACACTAGCGAATACGATAATTAAATCATGAATAAACCACTTGGCATTTTCTATTTCATTGAGAAATGCAATGGATTGACATTTTCTCATATGTGTTACTAGCACCTCTCTATTTCATTGGGAAATGCAATGAATTGGCATTTTCTCATGGTGTAAGTTGTAACGGAAGAGGAAAGCTTTAAAAAAACAAAAGACAAAAATAGAAAAAAAAAGCCTACTGCGCAGACATGCAATTAATCCACAATGTTACTTTACCTACAAAGTATATATGTATTGAACTGTTTTAATTATTTAGGTTTATTAAAAGTTAACCGTGTTCAAGTATTTAATAATTTATTATATTTGTTAAATTTGATAAAAATGATTAAAACAGAATTTAATCATAAATATAAAGAAAGCCTCATTAAATTCTAAAATATGCAATATAAATGTCTGAAATATGGTCTTATGAAAAACAAACATAGGACATTTCACTCAAAATTTGATAAAGCTTGTCAAGGTTAACTTCGGTCATTTTTTTAGTATTGACCTTGATAAGGCCTATTCAACCATATTTTACTAAATCAAACTTCAGACACTCACCTTAAAACATATGTGATTGAAATCTAATAAATCAATCATATATCATATTATATTAAAAGTGTGAAGTTTCAAAGTACAAAGTTAGATTATTTTTTTACCCCTATGTTAAATTAAAATATTATAAAATATTTAATTAATTAAATATTAAATAGTAAAATTTTAATTACCTCAAGCTTAATTACACATTTCAAGTTGTGTAAATGAGAAGTTGCGCAGCCCTATTTATTACATTAAATTATATTTAGAACTACTTATTAATCCCCTATCAATGAATTTAAAATAGTAATAAAAGATGAGAACTGAAGAGATCAATGGATATTGTTACCTTTTCCTCACGTTCCACACTTTCTTTCTCATTTTTCTTTCTATTAAATAATTTATAATTTATTAATACTAATCAATGACAACCTTTTCTCTTCTTGAAACATAAATGTTTTAACCATTCATTTAATTTCAATAAATAATTTTAAATAATAACATATTAGCAGATCAAAGAGTTATTAGTGAATGTGGATAATGACGAGTTTTGTAAATGCCTTTAAGATTTCTCATTATCTATCATTATTATATTATTTGAACCACTTAAATTTAGAGATAGTCACCAAAATATAAGTGTACAATTAATAATTTAATTACTTGATATGAACATGAGGGCAATTGAAGAGACTAATTTGTTTGGGTTAGTAAGTATGCAATTAATGTTATTCTCCTGAATATGTTGTTTTTGGCATATAAATACATCATTTTGTTTGTGAGAGTACATATACCACCTTCAAAATTTAAAAATATTTGTGGAGGCATTCATTATCATGGTGATATCTTTTCTTATTTTCGATCAAATTCATGAAATCTTGACTTGACAGAGATGACCGGAAGTTTCATTTTTTGGCTTGAAGAATAAGTTGATCAAGTGTTATCGAGCTTATTTCTTTCCCATTTTTTCGTCCTAGAAAATCAGTCTAGGTTATGTAATCGCATTTGGGTTGATCATGATGCGATTCAATGTATGTATCAGTTTAGTTTATATTTTTCATGCATATAGTTAGAAAATCAGTCGAAGCAAGGTTTTGTAATTGTATTTGGGTTGATCATGATGCAATTCAATATATTTAGTTTATATTTTTCATGCATATAGTTAGAAAATCAGTTGAAACAAGGTTTTGTGATCATATTTGGGTTGATCATGATGCGATTCAATATATGTATCACTTTAGTTTATATTTTTCATGTATATAGTTAATTTTACAATATATATATATATATATATATATATATATATATATCCAAATTTTCTAATCTCAACTTATGAGTTGTAACTTTTTTATTTGTACGTTTTGATTTTTATTTTATAGCACAGAGAAAATCTAATTATATATGTACCACTTTTAATTTATCATTTGTAATATAAAATTGGTATTAAGTATTTTGGGATAAACGTGTAACACACATTCCCAGAGACTATTAAAAGTGAGAAGCTCCAAACTGAAAAGTTGGATTACCATTTTACCCTTCAACTAAATAAATTTTTTATTAATCATCTAATCAATTGTTAACTAAATAAATGAGATAATGCATAAGTACACCCTAAACTATAGGTGAAATCCCAGCGACACACCTTAACTATACAGGGGTCCTATTACCCCCCTAAACTTTTTTTTCTGTATTTCTTTGCACCTTATGTGCTGACGTGGAGTCATAACCCAATCCAATTAGTTGTGATGATATACACGCGCTGCCACGTGTATAAATGGTTTTTTTTTTCAATTTTTTTTGTCTTTTAAAAAAAAAAATTTAATTTTTTTTTAAAACTTCTTCTTATTTTCTTTGCCTTGTACTTAAAATAAGTCAATACACATAAAAAATTTATTTTAATTTTTTTTGTATTTAAAATTTTGTAAAAGAATGTATTTTTTATATTTTTCTTTGCCTTGTTATCACGACCCGATTTCTCAGGTCATGATGACACCTACAACACCCAGTAGGCGAACCAATTCCCGTAGCCCAGAATGGTTAGTAATGGACTATTACCAAACCAATACACACAATAAGCAGAAAGTAAGCGGAAGCAGAATATAAAGATAAGACAATGCGGAAGCAATTTACCCGAATATATACATAATGAAACTATACCAACCCTAAGACTTGGTATCGACAGTACATAAGCTTCTAATAGAATACAAGTGCTAGAAGTAACAAAATGATAAGTACAACTGTCTCCAAATATACAAAGAGTAACAGTACAAAAGATGAAATGTGGTCAAGCCCCGATGTCAGGCGCTCACCTTAGTCTCGAATATCCATAAAATCTGCACGAGTCTCCAACACGATCAACGGTGAGAACTCAACTAATATCTGCATAGAAAGTGCAGAAGTGTAGTATGAGCACCAAAATAATGGGTACTCAGTAGGCATCATCGGCTGACTGAGCGCATATAAGATATAAAAGCAGTAAGTAACAGATAGCAAGAAAGCAGTCACTGAAGCAATAAAGGAAGCACAAGGAGCTAACACAGAGAATAGACAACCAAAAGCTACAAGTAAAACATGCTAGCACAAAGATACAATTACAGAGAATCACAGGTGAAGGAAAGAAGAACGCACCTGGAGTCCTTGCACAACAATATAAGTAAGTAGAGAGAGAGAGTTGAGAAAATGGTGGTATACCGGTAACCTCAAGTAAAAGGAAAAGACGGAAAGCGGTCTAACATACTCAAAATGGAATCAACAAGTATAAGGAAATCATAACACCAATCCAATCACATGATAGCATAACCAGGGATTCACCTCACAAGTACAACCCTAGGATGAAATAACTAGACCACAATAACCAAGAGATACCACTCAACTTCCCACAAGAATAGAACCAAAATCTCACACTCTGCTCAGAAGGCCACACAAAAGTGCCTCAATAGGATAGGACTCCCTAGCCCTCTCAATAATCAGACATCCCACAACCGAAGCGTCAACAAGTTAACCATCAGTAATCCTTCGTAACCAAGTGCCAAGACAAGCTCTAAACAAAGACAGGAGTAAATATAGTCTACTTACAGTCCCAATGGCCCCCCATACAATTGAGGAACACAATCAAGTGAAAATAAACCCTTCGGCCTCCCATACAATCGGAGTGTACACTGAACACACAACAAACAAGGGTGGAATCAATGCATGATATGATATGATGTGACAGTAACATGTATGTTCCCCCTATGGTACCCCGCAGGTCCGTATAGAGGCGGGACCCATGGAAGACTCTTTCCCGTGTACCTCTCCTCTGTCGTACACCCCCCTCCTGGCATGCTGCATCGGCCTGTAGACTATGGCACAGGAATAACAGGGGTACATGGAGGTCTACCTCTCGACCACATACAAAAACTCAATCTCAAACGTGTCCTCCAAAATCAAGTCCGGGTTCAAGCCAGTGGCTAAGTCTCAAATGTAGCTCAAAACTCGAAATCTCGTAGTACATGCTCGGCTTTGACCCGGGTCTAAAACAATAGTAGTAATCTCAAAAGACCCTCTCACAGGGTGCTCGAGGTATACTCGAGTCTAAATCAGTGATAAAAGTCTCAGTAACCCCCTCCAAGGGCGCTCGGAGTGTAGCCGGGTCTAAAACTGTAGTAAATCAAGTCTAGTGCTCCACCCGACAGAGACTAGTATTAGTAATAAAATCAAGTTTGGTGCTCTGCCCGGCCGATACTAATATCAGTAATAAAATCAGTGCGAAAACATCCAAAAATCCCTTTTTCTATCATCAACAGTACCAAAAACGGGCCCTCGGGGCCATGCAAATTTAGGAAAACTGTCTATAGTGGCTCGCATCCAAAACTGTAGTAAAACATGCAGGGGAAAACCTTTTTCATGGATGATATGCTCGCACACAAATATAAAATTAGCCCAACAGCTCACAACAACTCCTATTAGCCTTGCACAGGCCCAACAGCTACTCAACAGACATAACCAGCCTAAAAGAATCATCTCTATGTTAGGGACTCGCGGACATTCCCCAAATAACCCACCATCTATGTTCCAGAGTCAATACAAGGCCACACAGGACCACAAGGGTAATATAGAATACTACGCGAATACTACAAACAACGTATGAATTAAACGGACGAACAAGGCAGACAAGGTCTGGGGTACCAACCTATACCAACCCACCCAAGGATATTAATTAATGCAGTTATAGCCTATATATGCAGAGTCTAGGTAGGGAAATCCATAACCTACCTGTCCTCTGATGACTAGCTGCGGGAACGGTGTCGTCTAGGCTTGAACTGCTCCGGGAAGCTCCGAATCATAAAAAAATACTTTCAACTGAAGCCCCAAAGGCGTCTCTATGAAGCCTGACCAACCAAGGTAATGGAACAATTTCTAGAATCGACAAGGCTGCAAGAACGAGCCATAGACAATTGATAAGTTGTTAATATTACACTCGCGACTAGCCAAATCCAAAGCATAAAATGAGTCCAATAACAATAATAAATGGTAGCTAAATCCAACAACAATATGTTAACCACATCTCAAAGGAGCGATGAGTTCCTGAGGCACTATTTCAAGGCGTACTTCACGTTGTTCAATCCAATCATTATCGTATGCAATCCCAATAAGAATCACACAAACTTCCCAATCCCTCCAGCACCTTATCACAACCAGAACACCATAATAATAACCAAACATAATAAGATAAAGGGGCTGTCCAAAGCCACAATATCCAAAACACCACTTAGTGGCTCAGAAAGCTGTAAAAATGATACTAGAACATGTAATTACGAAGGAGGATCTTAGCGGAGATATCCCAAGCTAAACAACCTGCCTCCTTGCAGGAACAACAAACAGATCCAAGTCGAACAAGAAACTATTACAAGTTATCGAAAAATATGACTTTTCGTGACTAGAAGCTTAGAATCTCGATTTAACAAATAGATAAGTGTACGGGATCCTTACCTTGCCAATATAACTCCTTAGCTACTGGCAAATACTCAATAAACATATGCTAGCTTTTTACATCAACACCCATGAAGATACGCCATGAAATCGATGGGGCAGACTATACCAAAATAATGAGCTTGCGACGTAGAGCAACTTCCGTTAAACTTCCGAATTGAAAGCATCAAAGTCCAAGGAGAATTTATAAGGTTTATATCTAATTTTCTATGGTTTTGGTCTGTTTTTATGAGTTCAAAATGAAGGAGAACCTGATTTATAAACGCAAACCGACTTAGGATAGGGGCCCCACCTTGACGTGCCTGCTTGCATAGTCTTACGAAAATGCGAATATCTCTCTATTCTGAAGTCGTATAGACAAACGGTTTAGTGCGTTGGAAACTGGACTCGTAGACCTTCGATTTGGTAGGTTGGGAGACTTCTAGCTCCTTATATATTGAGACAAAATCTCTGAGACATTTCACCCAAAGTTCAGAAAATTTATTAAAGAAACTTACGATAACTTTGCCGACTTTTATTTCGCAACTTGCTTGATTTCAAAACTTATCATACGACCATTTTGCGATTATAATACCTCATAACACATCCTTCTTAGTATATTAGACACTATTAGTCTTACCCCGAAGTTATGGGTTAATTTAAACCTTCCAAACGGGCGAGGTGTTACACGAGACATTTCTTTAACTCGAACTTTTGTGTAAGAGATTCCTTTGACCTAGAACCTTGGTTTAATTCTTTGATATTGCCAAGAATGTTGACTGAAGTCAATGATTTCCAAAGTTGAACCTCTAAAACGAGGAACGGCCATAAAGACCAAATAAATGGCCCGGGCACCAAACTACCAGTCCCGACAAGCCATAAATGACTTGGGGCCGCTACAGGTAAGTTCTAACGGTACAAGAAAGGCAAAAATGCGTAAATGACCGGAAGGGTCATTACACTTCTATTTAAACTTTGCTCAAATACACGTAATTTTTTTTTACCTTCTTTCATTTTTTTCTATTGCTTTTATTTATTCTTTTTATTTTTTTTGTCTTTCCTTTAGATTTAATTCCAAATGCCTTGTAATTAAATATGTTAATTTTGAATGAATACCAAAAAAATAAAGGAAATTAAACTTTAAAAATGCAAAAAATAAAGGCCACTTTTTAAAAGAATCATTATTTTTTAAAAATATATTCATATTTTTTCAAATTAAGTAAAAGTGAAAAGATAAGAAATTAATGAAAG
The DNA here is from genome assembly GCA_003996215.1 of Jaltomata sinuosa. Classification (NCBI taxonomy): domain Eukaryota; kingdom Viridiplantae; phylum Streptophyta; class Magnoliopsida; order Solanales; family Solanaceae; genus Jaltomata; species Jaltomata sinuosa. The sequence goes on from QJPP01004236.1 coordinate 63,504, forward strand.
AAAAAAAGAAAATAAAATTGAGGAGGGAAATAAATTTTACAAAGAAAGAAAGGAAAATAATTAAATATGTATAAGTTTTAATGGTAATAATTATGTGTACCAACTAATTCTAAGACGTCAAATTAAAAAAGGACATGTGTTCAATATGATCAGATTTTTTTTTATGTTTTTGCCTCTCACTTGCTTTCAAGAGAGTGAGTACAGTCTTTGTGCCACCTCAGCACTAAAGGGTGTATTTATTATACTTTAAAATAGTTTAAGGGGGTAATAGGACTCGTGTATAGTTAAGGTGTGTCGCTGGGATTTCATCTATAGTTTAGGGTGATACTTATGCATTATCTCTTAACTAAATATTAAATAATAAACTTTAATTATCACAAGGATAAAATACACGTTCAGTTGAAGAATACGAAGTTTAGCAGCCATGATTACTTGTAATTCATTTACCAGCATGTCAATTAACTGCTCTTTATGTCACGATCCAATTTCTTGGCCATGATGGCACCTACAACTCCCCTGTAGGTATACCAATTCCCGTAGCCCAGAACGGTTAGTAATGAGCTACTAGCTAACAAGCAAGCGAAAGAATAGTATATAAATGCAGAAGCAAGAGAAAAAAGTAAAGAAATAGAGTAACCGAAATATATATATATATATATATACACACACACACACACACCCACACCCACACACACACACATATATATATATATATATATAAGAAAACTAAGTCATCCCACGGACTGGTATCACAGCATAAGAGCCGATACTAAACATACAAAGTACAAAGGTCCAAAAAAATATATACATGTCTCTGAATGAAAAAAAAGTACACAATACAAAAGATGAGATAACAGCTAAACTACGGTCGCCAGGAGCTCACCCTCAGTCTCGAGCAGTTCAAAATCACCCTACATAAGTCTCCACGAATCAGTGGCGATGGCCCACACTAAGATCTGTACCAGGAAGATGCAGAGTGTATTATGAGCATCAATTGCTAAGCAACGAGTACCTTGTAGGAATCATAGGCCGACTGAGCGCATATAAGATATAAAAATAATAATATAGCAGAAATCAAAGAAGTAGTCACAGGAGCAACGAATAAGTACACGAAAGCTAACACAGAAAGAATACAAGGAGAAAACAATCCTACTCGGCTAGCTACTAGAAATATACATCACAGAACACAGGTGAAGGAAGAAGAACACACCTAGGGTCCTGGCAATAATAATATATATAAAGAGAGTTTTAAGAAATAGGTGGTATACCGATAACCTCAAGTAAAAGGGAAGGAAGGAAAGCAAGTGAACAAACTCATGTTTGAAATCCAATTCTAACAACTAAATCAGGCCAATAGTCCAAGTATAACCATGAAGTGAACCAGAAGTATATACAACATAACTTCCAAATGTGAATCATCGAATAAGAACCCAAATATAGCCATAATCAGAACCAAAAATGCGATAGAATAATAGTAAGTCTACCTACAATCCCAACAGGCGCCGATACACCCGAGGAACACATACAAGTGAAGACAAACCCTCTGACATCCGATACTACCGGAGCATACACTCAGCAAACAACAAACAAAGGTAGAATCGTACACAAATAAATGATATAATGCAATAGTTAAAAACAAGGTGGAACAGTAGTTCTGTATGTACCTCCTCCGGCGCCTATGAGATCAGTTGGTAGGATTCATGGAAGGAAACTGCCCGCATACCTCAACTATACCGTATACGCCTCCTCCAGCACACTCAACACGTAGCCCCTGGTCCATATCGACAAGGTCCATGGAGGTTCTCGACCATATATTAAATCTCATAATCTCAATATAATCATCCGAAATGTATCTGAATCCAAACCAGTAACCAAAGTTTCAAAATGCATGCTCGGAGTCTATCCGGGTCTAAATCGGTGTATCAAGTCTAAAAACCCCAACAAGGGTGCCCGGACATAATCGAGTCTAAAATAGTAGTAAAACAAGTCTGACGCTCGGCTCGACCGAGTCTAGTGTCGTTTCAAACCATCAGTAAAATATGTTTAGCACTCCAGCTCTGCTGAGTATAGTAATAGTATGAAAACCAATGAATCATCCTTTTAACTCTTTCACCCCAAGAAGATCCATGAAAATTAGTTCCAAACCTTTTATACCTATTTTTATCAAAAACGGGCCTTCGAGGCCATGCAATATTTAAAAAATCAGCTAGAGTAAGCCCGAAGCTAAAACAGTAGTAAAATATGCGAAAAACCTTTTTATATGCATGATAATGGCATGCTCAAACACAATCAACAGCCCAATGACTCACAATCGACCTATCATCCCTGCATAGCTCTAATAGCTCTGCATCACAGATAAGCAGCTTTATAATTTAATATTGATGTCCGGGACTCACGAGCATTACCAAATAACCCATCATCTATGGTCTAGAGTCAAATACAAGGACACACAGGACCACAAGGGTGATACTACCAACTACAACAAGTACTACAACCATAGGAGCAAAAATAAGATGGATATGAATAAGCGGACAAGGTCTGGGGTGCCAAGCTAATAAACCCAACCCAATGATGCTAATTAGTACAATTATATCCTATATATGCAAAGTCTAATAGGGAGAAGACCGTAACCTACTTGTCGTCCGATGAAAAGCTGCTAAAACGGCGATGTCCAAGCCCGAACTGCTCTGAGAAGCTCCAAACAGCAATCAAACTATCATAAACATAATCTACGCATTAAAATGAAGCTAAGGATACCCTTATTGCTAAAAGTATAGCCGAGTTGAAGTTCAAGTCACAACCAGGTCCGCGAGGTCCACAATACAAAACCTAAAATGAAAAAGCGTACGACAAACCCAATACTCCCAAGGGTGCATGCTCCAAAATTGAGAGGATTTTAGCCGAAAATAAGGGGTCAAAACATCCCACAAAGTAAGAGAATTAAGAGAGGGAATTCGAAAAGAAAACTAGAAAAAAGGGAGAATTTGCCTACCACGATGAGGAAAACAAGCCTACGGAGTGAAATCCTTGCAATCACGAACAAACAATTTCCAATTTGAGCCACTACAATCAAAGAACCCCAAGCTTGAGAAAAACACATCCATGGAGTTTTTAGTTTAAGGAGATGAAGCTTGTGGGGAAGAAGGTGACTTACCAAATGAAGAGGGAGCAAGACTAAGCGTCAATTTGATGAATTCCCCAAGGCCAATACTGATTAGAAGCGATTTGAGTTGAGGGAAATGAGTTTGGAGTTGAGAGAACCAAGAGAAGAAGGCTAAAATTTTGTGAAGAAGGCAACTTATAGGCCTGGCCGCAAGCTAGTGCCATTGGTGTTGGAGGGGAGCTATTGCGCTGAAGGGAAGGTAGGTGGGAAGTGTTGTTGGCGCTTGCAGGGTGCCAACGTCGCAGAAGGGATGCCAGGCGCATGCACGTGATTGCGCAGAAGGGGCACCATCGATGCTGGCAGGCGAGCAGAAGCTTGGGTGCCATCGACGCTGAAGGCAAGCCCAAACTCGACATTCCGGAGCTGATGAAATCGTCGGATTTTGAATCTGACACTCTGATCATTGAAAGTCAGCTAAAGTTACACTTTCAACTCCAAATGGCCTAAAAACTAAGAAAACCACACAAAACCCACCCCGGAAGTTCTCAGGCCTCAACTAAAAGTCCAACTAAACCAAACTCATCGCTCCGGAGCTAACAGAACTATCAGAATTAAATTCCGAGCACGTTAGCTAAGAATGTTGACTAAAGTCAACGATATTCTAAGTTTAAAGCTCTAAAACAGGCGAACGGCTAAAATGACCAAATGAACGACCAGGGAACTAAACTACCAGTCCCAGCAAGCCATAAATAACTTGGGGCTGCTACAGGAAGGCTCTAACAGTGCAATAAATGCAAAAACACAAAGATGATCGAAAGGGTCATCACAACATCCACTACTAAAAAGACTTTCGTCCTCGAAAGTCAAGAAGAAGGGAGTACATGAAGGCTCGAACAACTGCGGATATTGAGCATGTAACTCACTCTCGGTCTCCCAGGTAGCCTCCTTGACCAGATGATGCCTCCACTGCACTTTCACAATCGGAATCTCCCTAGATCTCAACCTCCTAATATCTCTGGCCAGAATAGCTATCAGCTCCTCAACAAATGATAAACTCTCATCCAACTGAACCGAATCCCAATGCAACACATGAGACTCATCAGGTACATACCGGCGCAACATCGAAACATGGAAAATTGGGTGAACAGCTGAAAACATCGGAGGCATGGCTAACATATAGGCAACACTAACAACCCTCTGTGGAATCTCAAATGACCCAATAAACCTGGGCTAAGCTTGCCCCACTGACCAAATCTCATCATGCCCTTCACGGGAGATACTCAGAGGAAAACCAGATCACCAACATTGAACTCCAAGGCACAAAGTCTATGATTAGCGTAGCTCTTTTGCGTACTCTAGGCTGCTCTAAGTTTGTCCTGGATCAAACGGACTCGGTTCAAGGAATCTCTAAGTAAATCTATACCCTGCGGTCTAGACTCTAACCCATTAAACCAACCAATGGGCGATCTGCAATGCCTACCATACAAAGCCTCGAAAGGTGCCATGCCAATGCTCGAATAAAAGCTATTATTATACATAAACTAAGCCAATGGCACAAACTGATCCCATGAACCTCCAAAGTCAAGAACACAAGCCCGAAGCATGTCCTCCAGGACCTGAATAGTCCTCTCGTACTGGCTATCTGTCTGAGGGTGGAAAGCAGTTCTAAGATGAACCTACGTACCCAAATCCCTCTGTATAGCTCTCCAGAACTGGGATGTGAACTGAGTGCCGCGATCTGAAATGATAGAAGTTGGGACCCCATGCAACCGTACAATCTCACTAATGTAGATCTGACCTCTCTGCTCCATAGGAAGTCTGAACCGACAAGAAATGTGCTGACTTAGTCAGCCTATCAATGATCACCCAAATAGAGTCAAACCCCTGAGTAGTAGGAGGCAAACCAACAACAAAGTCCATAGTAATACCTTCCCACTTCCACTCAGGAATGGGAAGTCGCTGCATCAAATCACCCGATCTCATGTGCTCGAACTTCACCTGTTGACAGTTCAAGCACTGAGATATGAACTCTACCACATCCCGCTTCATACCACTCCACCAGTAAAGCTATCTCAGGTCTCTATACATCTTTGCTGCGCTAGGATGGATGGAGTATCTGGAACAATGTGCCTCATGGAGTATTAACTGTATCAAATCACCAACTCTCGGAACACAAAGTCGACCCTCAAACCTCAGAATCCCATCAGAACCCAAGGTAGCCCGGCTGGCCTCACCCTGAACCACCTGATCAGGAAGGTCAGACAAACTCTGATCCTCGAACTATCGGCTCTGAATCTGATCAACTAGAGTAGAATGAACCTCAACACTGGCAAGAACTCTGCTGGGATCCGATAAGTCAAGCCTAACCAAATGGTTATCCAAGGACTGGATGTCCAAGGCTAATGGTCACTCAGAAGCTGAAAGTGAAGCTAGGCTGCCCATACTTACCGCCTTCTGACTCAAGGCATCTGCTACCATGTTTACCTTGCCCGGATGGTATAAAATAGTGAAATCATAGTCCTTCAGCAACTCAATCTATATCCTCTATCTCGAGTTCAGCTCGCGCTAACTCGTAATGTACTGAAGACTACGATGGTCAGTGAATATCTCACAATGAACTCTATATAGATAGTGCCTTCAGATCTTGAGCGCGAAAACTACCTTCGCCAACTCTAAGTCATGAGTGGGGTAGTTACGCTCGTGAACCTTTAGCTGCCTTGATGCATATGCTATCACTCGACCCTGCTGCATCAACACACAACCAAGACTGACCCCAGAAGCATCACAATACAAGGAGAAACTCTGACCCTCAATCAGCAAAGTCAAAACTGGAGTTGAAGTCAATAAGGACTTAAGCCTCTGGAAGCTATCCTCGCACTGATCAGACCACTGAAATGGAACATCCTTCTTAGTCAACATAGTCAAGAGTGCTGCTATGGAAGAAAATCCCTCAACGAACCATCTGTAATACCTGGCTAACCCAATAAAGTTGTGAACCTCGGTAGGAGTAGTAGGTCTAGGCCAATCACTAACTGCAGAAATCTTACCCGGATCAACTCTAATCCCATCCTTAGACATCATGTGCCCTAGGAATGCAACTGACTCTAACCAAAATTCACGCTTTGAGAACTTGGCGTAAAGCCGATGATCTCTCAAAGTCTGAAGTACAATCCTCAAGTGCTGCTTATGCTCATCTTTACTCCTCGAGTATACCAGGATGTCATCAATGAAGACTATCACGAACATATCCAAGTGCGGGATAAGCACCCTATGCATCAATAGTTTAAAAATAATCATATGGGAGTTTATCTTAACCGACATAAACCATGCTGAGCTACATGGAGTCCAGTTTCATTCACCCACACTGAAAAAGGTTGTCATAATCAGCCAAAGTTAGAACCATGTTCATAAGGATCCTGTCATAAGGCACGGAGGGCAACCTACAGTGGCAACGTAGTTTTAGACTTGGGTTATCTATAACCCTCATCGCTCGGTGCTAAATACTACTCCCAAAACATATAACATAAGGCTCACATTCATGTGATATATCTAGATGTCAAGCTTGTTCATAAACATGTTCATACCCCAGATCTTCATACTACTCACGAATCTTGGTTTAGAAAATGATTCATGAGCATTGATGGCATATCGGGTGTCTTGCATTGCATAATAATTCATAACTTGAAAACTTGAATGGCCTTAGTTCAATTTCATAATAACATATACTTTCATAAAACATAGGAACTAGGCATTCATTTGCTTGAAATTCATGAAATCATGCTATCATTTTCCCCAATTTTCTTAAATCACTTCATGCATGTAGGATTCACCATAATTAACCTTAAATTCATGAAATAGGAGTTCATATATAAAAACCCATGCAAAATCATGCAATTTAATAGAATTTCCATAATAAAATCATGAGAAGGCAATTTATAGCAAAACCCATAAGAATTGGGTAAACACCCTAATTTGAAAGTTCATGAGATCACAATTTGAAATTTGGGGTTTTGGGCACAAGGGTGAAAGGAAACCATTGTTGATTACCCACATACCTTGATTGAAGCTAACCTACTTGAATTGAAAAGACTTAGGAGACTTGAACTTGGAGCTTGAGACTTGAAGCTTGGAGAAGGATTTTTCCTTTTTGGGAGAAGAATGAAGGTTTGAGAAGGAACTTAGGCTAATGAGGGTGAAAACCCTACTTGAAATAGTCAAAACAAAATCATTTAGGAGTTAAAAGGGTGGGCAAATGACTAAAATACCCCAGGGACATATTTAAGAAAAAGCTAGGAAATGTCAGTTTCAGGGATCACGGGTCAATTCTATGGGTCGTCGTTTGAACCACGACCCGTGGTTCCTATCCAACCATTCAGGATGCAGAAGGCAATCCTACGGGTCAATAGGACGGACCCATAGAATAGATGATGGGTCGTCAAACCAAGTCGTGAAACTTGGGGAACCTGTCATCCCCCTGATCTGGTTCCACGAGTCGACAGGACGGACCCGTGGTTTGAACCACGATATATAGAACCAACTCATGGACCAAGACCAGAGGCTGAATCAACAGAAGGGAATCACGATTCCATTCCACGACCCATGGTTTAAACCACGGCCTGTGGTTTGGACCCATCATTCCTGGAACATGAAAATTTTCTGAGTTTCAAACTTAGATAGCTGGTTCAATTTCCGAGGTGTTATAATATCTCTCCCTTGGGATCATTCATTCTGAAATGAAGACTAAGCAAGGGAAATAGAAGAGAAAACAACCCAACCAGCAACAAAACATGGAAATCAAGGAATAAACATGAGAACTGAACTTTTCAACTTAAAACATGGTTAAATCAACCTCTAAAACATGAATGCATGCTAGGATCATGAGAGTAACTGATAGAATAGTATTGGAGGAACATACTAAGGATGAAACTATTACCTCAAGCTAGAAAAGAATTGGAAGGAAAGAGATGAGGGTACTTGGCGTTCATGGCTGATTCCGCTTCCCAAGTAGCTCCTTCAACAAGCTGATTTCTCCAAAGAACTTTTACCGAAGCGACTTCTTTATTTCTCAACCTCCAAATTTGATGATCAAGGATTTCTACGGGGACCTCCTCATAGGTGAGACTATTCTTCACACCTACATCCTCCAAGGTAATAATAAAGGTCGGATCACCAACACACTTCTTCAATAAGGAAACATGGAAAACTGGATGAACCGCTTCCAAATCCAATGGCAAATCCAACTCATAAGCAACCTTACCAACCTTTCTCAGAATCTGATAAGGACCTATAAAATTGGTACTAAGCTTCCCTTTCTTGCCAAATCTCATCACACCCTTCATGGGTGACACCTTTAGAAAAACCCAATCATCAACTTCAAATTCTAATCCCTTCTCCTCACATCCACGTATGATTTATGTCGACTCTGAGCGGTCTTCAACCTCTCCCTAATAAGCTGAACCTTCTCCATGGTCTCATGCACCGAATCTGGGCCAATCAAAGCTGCCTCACCTACCTCAAACCAACCAATAAGAGATCTACATCTCCGACCATAAAGTGCCTCATACAAAGCCATCTGGATGCTAGAGTGAAAGTTGTTGTTGTAGGCAAACTCGATAAGAGGTAAGTGATCATCCCAATTACCTTTGAAATCAATCACACAATCTCTCAACATATCCTCCAAAGTCTGAATAGTACGCTCTGCCTGGCCATCTGTCTGAGGGTGAATAGTTGTACTAAGCTTCACCTAAGTACCAAGACCTCTCTGTAACAATAAAGTAAACTAAGTACCCCTATCTGAAATGGTGGACAAAGGAACACCATGCAATCAAACTACCTCCCGAATATAGAGTCTGGCATAATCATCCGATGAATCATAGTCTTAACAGCCAAGAAATGGAATGATTTAGTCATCTGGTTGGGCCATTTGAGATTCTACAAAGAGTTGGTAGTGTTGCCTACATGTGAGCTTTGCCTTCGATGTTTTCAGTTATTCATCCAGTTTTCCATGTCTCGATGTTGCACTGGTATGTTCCAGATAAGTCTCATATGTTGCATTGGGATTCGATTCAGTTAGATGAGGGTTTATCCTTTGTTGAGGAGCCGATAGCTATTCTGGCCAGAAAGATAAGGAGATTGAGATCTAGGGAGATTTCGGTTGTGAAAGTTTATTGGAGGCATCATCCGTTCGAAGAGGCTACTTATGAGACCGAGAGTGAGTTGCGTGCTCAGTATCTGCAGTTATTCGAGCCTTCAGGTACTCCCTTTTTCTTGACTTTCGAGGACAAAAGTTTTTTAGTAGTGGATGTTATGATAACCCTTCCGGTCATCTCTGTATTTTCACATTCATTGTACTGTTAGAGCTTTCCTATAGTGACCCCAAGTCATTTATGGCTTGTTGACCAGTAGTTTGGTGCCCTGAACGTTCATTTGGTTACTTTGGCCGTTTTCCCATTTTAGAGTCTTAACTTTGTATCATTGACTTTAGTCAACATTCTTAGGTAACATGCTCAGAATTGAATTCTGCCAATTTTGTTAGCTTCGAAGCGCTGAGTTTGGTCTAGTTGGACGTTTAGTCAAGGCCTGAGAACTTCTGGTGTGGGTTTTGTGTTGCTTTCTCTATTTTCAGGCCATTTAGAGTTGAAAGTATAACTTTGGTCAGCTTTCGATGATCGGAGAGTCAGATTCAAAATCTGACGATTCTATCAGCTCCAGAATGTTGAGTTTGGGTTAGGTAGGTGGTTGGTTTGGGTTTCAGGTTAGCCGGGCTTATTTTGAGCATTTGGATTCTTATTAGTTAGTGTTGACTTGGGTCAACATTTCTCTAAAACAACCTCGTATGGAAGTTTCATCAATTCCATTGAGTCCAGAATGTCGTTTCCACTCTATTAGCATTATTGGTTTTTGAATATTGATTTCTGATTATGCTCGGAATGCCCCGTTGAATTTCTAAAAAGTTACAGATTTTGTTGCAGGCCAGGCCTTCAACGCCAACGGCGCCAGCCTAGCGCTATCGTGCTCAGGTGCTTTTACCGATCAGTGCGATTTTGTTGTGGTAGCGCGATGGCTCCTTGGCGTCTGGCCCTCCTTGAGCGCGATGGCGCTGGTTTAGCGCGATAGCACTGACCAGCGACCATCAGCTATATATTTCTTGTTAGTTCAATTTTCCAGCCATTTCTCTCAACTTTTCCAAGTCTAAAATTCTCATACTCTCTACCAATTTGCTCCATTTCAGTTCTAGGCCTTGTGAAGTCATTTCTTTGAAGAGAAAAGTTTACTCCCTTGATTATTTTGGTAAGTCTTCTTCCCCAAATCCCCCATTTCCTCCATTGTTGAACCTCCATGGTTTTGAATACTAAAAAACTTGACTATTCTTGAATAATCTATCTCCTTGAAGTTGCATGCCCCATAAATTCCGTAATTCCACTTCCTTGGCGTGTTGATCTCATGTTGGTAAGCTTCCTTGCTCTAATTCCGATAATTGTTCTTATATTCTCATTTTGAGCCTTCTCTTGAGCGGGCTGTTTTAACGCCCTCCTCTTGGCCAAGTGTTCTCAATTTTGGAGCATGTCTTCTTGGCATCGTTGTGGTCATCGTGCTTCTTTCCATTTTTGGTTTTGGGTTATGTGCCCCGCGAGCCTTCTTTTGACCCAGATATCGACTCAGCTACAATTGTATCATTATGGGTATCGTTAGGCTCATTTTAATGATTTATTTATGTTTTTGATAGTTTAATCATCATTCAGGGCTTCTAGGAGTGATTCAGTCTTGGATTTAGTTATCCCAGTAGCTTGTCATCGGACAACATGTAGGTTACAGTCTAAACTCCCTAGACTTTGCATATATCGGATAAAATTGTACTAGCTGGCATTCTTGGGTTGGGTTATAAGGTTGGTACCACAGACCTTGACCGTTTTTCATGTTTTGCCTCGTTTCTTTCCTCCGTTGTGTGTAGTCTTCTATGTAGCTGATATTATCACCCTTATGGTCCTGTGTGGCCTTGTTTTGACTCTGGAACATAGATGGTGGGTTATTTAGGGGTTCTCGTGAGTCATGGGCATCGTTATCGTGATATTATGCTGGCTTTCTATGCTGTAGAGCGATTGGAGCCTCTGAAGGGCCGATAGGTTGATTGTGAACTGCTGGGAAGCTATTGTGTTTAATCATATCATTTCCATGCATATAAAAGGGTTTTATCCATGTCTTACTACGATTTTGGCTTCAGGCCTACTTGAACTAATTTTTTTTCTGGAAGTGGATTGGAAATGGTTTGACATAACATGTGGATATTCTTGGGGTAAAAGAAAGTTAAATTATGAGTTCTATCACCGGTTTTACTATTAACGCTAGACTCGGTAGGGGCCGGGGTGCTAGTTGAGTTTTCTTACTGATTTGGGATGATTTTAGCCTCGGTCAGACCGAGCACCTGGGATGACTTTCTACTGTGTTATACCCGGTTACACCCGGGCACCCTTGGAGAGGTTTTTGAGACATTTTTCCCACTACTTTAGTCCTGGACAAGGTCTGGGCATGCATATTTGAGACTGGGTTTCTAGCTTGAACCCGGACTTGCTCTGGATTACATGTTTTGATACTGAGTTTTAGTATGGGGTCTGGGACCTCCATGGACCTTGTCGTTCCGGACCTGGGACCTGGGGCTGCATGTGCCAGAGGGAGGGTATACAGCGGAGTAGAGGTATACGGGCAGTGTCCTTCCATGGAACCTACCTGCTAGGCCCTATCGGCACCGGAGGGGGTATATACAGAGTTACCATTTCACCCTGAGATCTTCATGAATCATATCGTTCATTGTTTGAGGTTCCACCCTTATTTGCTGTTTGTTGAGTGTATGCTCTAATTGTATGGGTGGTTGGAGGGTTTGTTTTCACTTGTTTACGTTCCTCAGTTGTATGGGCGGCCAGGGGACTGTAGGTAGACTCTTGTTACTTTATTGCGGGATTATCCCCTGTTATGGTTATACTTTTAAGATTGTATACTGCTAAGTTTTTACTTTTTGGATTTGAGATTGGTATGATTAGTTGGGTTATTGATTCCTGTTTCTGAGCATGTCTATCCTTACTCTCCTCTTCCTTCCCTTGTACTTGAGGTTACCGGTATACCGTCCACTTCTAAAACTTATTATATATATACTGTTATTGCAAGGACCCCAGGTGCATCATATCTTACTTTCACCTGTGCCTGTTGTGTATATACTCTACTTGCTAGCCTTGTATGTTGTTTCTGTTGTCTTCCCTCTCGGCTAGTTCCTATGTGACTTTTTCATAGAATTCTGTGACTACTTATTTTTTATTTTGTCTATGACTACGCTTTTATCATAAATATGCCCAGTCGGCCTATGATACCTACTAGGTACCTTATGCTTCGCATTTGGTGCTCATACTACACTCTGCATCTTCTGGTGCAGATCCTAGTGTGAGCCATTGCCGCTAGCTCTTAGGAGACTCGTGCTTAGAGATTTTGGACCATCCCGAACTGAGGGTGAGCTCTTGGTGGCCGGAGCTTGACTTTAGTTTGTCTTTTGTATATTTGTACTCTCATAGTTTCAGAGACATGATGTATATGTTATTTTGGACCCTTTGTTCTCCTTATGTAGATCCGGTTCTTATATGCTATGATACCAGGTTTTGGGGTTTGGTTTAGCTTCCGCATATGTATATATATTCTTGTTATCTATTTTCTTCATCTTGTTCCCTTGTTTCCGCTTATTGAACTGTTCTTCCGCTTAAATTGTTAAAATATAACTCATTACTAATCATTCCGGGCTACGGGGATTGGTTCGCCTACTAGGGGATTGTAGGTGCCATCATGACCGAGAAATCGGGTCGTGATAAAAATGGAGTACTAACTTTTGAGACATTTAAGTTTTTACAATAAAGAATAGAAATGAATGGAGAGAGTAGTAGTTGACACATTTATTTTTATACAATAATAAATAAATAAATAAATAGAAATGTAGGAAAAATTCTATAAAAAAATGAGAAAAAAGATAATAGAATCCTTAGCAAAAGAGAAGCACCTCACTTCTCTAACGTCTAACTTTATACATAGATATAGATTTTTGTTTCAAATATGTATCATATTTTCTTGTTGTTTATTGAAGTCTGTTTCATTTATAGCATTTGAGCATTCGGTAAGGAGTTAACAAAATCCTGAAAGAGTTCTCTTGTATTTGTTGAATTATTTTCTTTGAGTTCTTCTAAATGCTTACATATAGTAACATTAACAATGAATTACACAAATATATATATATATATATAGAGAGAGAGAGAGAGAAAAAAAAGAGAGTAACGACCCACAAGGTCTTGTTTTAATTTTCATCTATTTTCCCCTGTTTGACCCCCCTTCCCTATAGCTTTAAAATATTATTTATAATATACGGGGATGAGTGGTTAGACTTTTGGGGTGGTTAGATGTGTTTTGGAAGAGTTAGAGAGTTTTGAAAGTTTTAAACTTAAGAGAGGTTATCAAAGTCAATATTTGGGGTTAGAGAGGTTGTTATCGAGTTTTGATAATTTCACTAAGTCCGTAGGATATTTTTTGACTTAGTGGGATGGTCTACAACAGTCTCGATCCACTTGGGAGGAATTCTTGAGTTTCATAAGTTTAGAGTTGACCACGATCAATATTTGATCAAGATGACCCCAGAATCAAGATTTGACATTTCCATCAGGTTTAGAATGTGTTTTATGATTGATTTGCACTATCATTTTATGTCTGAGAAGTTCCAGATGAGTTTTGGGTGTTAAAACCAAGTTTTTGAACATAGTTGAGTGTTATCAGCGCATTTGGTGTGCGATTGTGCTGAAGGGATTGGTTGGTCAGCGCTATTGGATCCCAAAAGCGCGATCGCACTAGAGGACCTGGAGGACATGTAGCGGTATCGGTGCTAATGGCGCGTGATCATGTAAGAGGGAAGGGATGGTCAGCACTATCGATGCTCTGGGAGCGCAATTGAGTTGTGCTACTATTTATGTGTCTCATGTAATCGCACTATGGGAGCGCAATCTCGCTATTAGACTATAATGTCTTGAACAATGATTTTCAGCGATTTGACTCTTTGTTTCACCAATGTAGGACCACTAGAGCTCGGATTGAAGTAATTATTGGTGTGTTTTCTTCATCTTCAGAAGAGGGTAAGTTTCTAATATTGAAATTGATGATTTTACTGCTATTTTATATTAGATTTTGGATTTCAATCAAGAATTAGAGATTTGAAATTGGGGGTTTTCACCCCCAAAGTTCTTTAATCAATTTTGCATGAATTTAGGGTCAATTATTGCTCCACTTAGTGAAATTTAATATTTGTGTTCCTTATCTTATGGTAAAATAATTTAATTTTTTTTATCATTTCTCAATTCTGAGGGTTGACTTTTATTCCAAACCGTTATTTTAAGTTATGGGATCAATGGACTCATATTTATGTGTAGAGCATATTTTTGATAGGTTGGGAGCATTTCGAGGCCATTCAGAAGGGGAAGGTTATGGTGTCATTGTGTGGACTTCTGATTCAGCTTTAAGCTAGGTTATGGATTACTCTTCTATAAATTTAGCTTAGGTGGGGACTTACTATGTAAAGCATGTTATTAGATAGGGAAAAATATTGGGTTGAAGTAATTATTGAGATGATCTGATGTTGTGATACCCGAAATGGAGTTATTTGTCGATGGTGGCTTGAAATTCAAAAGTACTATTTTGTATGTTGGGTTTTTCATATATTACTGACCATAAGATAGGTGTATTTTCCATGATGGGCATGATGTGAATGGTAAATGAGCTTAATAGAGGAATTATAGACTTTGGGCAAGATCGAGGAAAGTCATTGATATTGAGGTTTGTAGCATGTGCGTATGAGTTGAGCATTGCATTGTACTTATATATCTATTACATTCTAATTTCTTTTATTATTGAGATCATGCACACTCACTCATACTCATTTCATGGACTTATGAACTTGGTATTTTAGAAATAATGTTTTGAAAGGACTTGCATGCCCAAGGGAAATTGCTCCAGGTGGATTTATTACTTTATGATGTCATGGATAAAATTTGGCTTTTCATGTCAGATGGAAAATTATTTTTGATGGGTATATGGACCTAGCGAGTCCACCATGGGTCTCATATCATAATATGCCACTGTAGAAAGGGTGTATATTGGTAGATTCATTGGTCATTGCATTATATTACCTTGTATATTCATGTTCTATGTATATATTATGATATGTTGATGATATTGAACTGCTGGAACTTTTTTGTGTGCAGGGTTATTTTTAGCATTCTTTGTTCGATATAGTAAGTGCTTGAGCTCGGTCGGCCTATGATGCCTATTAAGTGCTAGTGGTTTATACTCACCCTACTCTTCTCTATCTTTTTGATGCAGATCCCAGAATGAGTCTCTCGCGCAAATTCAAATTCATTCGAGGTCTAGCTAATTCAAAGGCGATGTGAATGTAACACCTCGCAAGTAATTTCATGTTCATGTAGCCTTATATGTTCGTTTGAGTTTGAAAACTGGGTCATATAACCCCAGAACACTTAGAAATTATTTGGGATGAGTTTCAGAACTTGGATGGAAGTTTAGGCACAAGAAATGGATGGTGCATCGCACACAAGGGTCTCTACATTAAGGTCCGCACTTGTCACCAAACTTTTGCACGCTTGCAAAAATCAGACAACAGGCTCTATGGGAGGTGCTCTGCGCCCCTAGGTTGGATCTATAGGCACCGTGGCACCCTCAGGAGGTGCTATGAAAAGTGAAAGGTGCGGTAGGCCAGGGCCTTTTCCAGATGGAAATCTCCCAAAGTCCTTTTCTAATTAAGGGAAATTAAGTCTTTTACCCCTCTATGAACCCCCTAGTATGACTAATAACCCCTCATAAATGTCTACACTTAACATTTTTCATCGATCAGATCCCCTCAACTCCTCTCTCTCAAGTTCAAGGTCAGAAGTTCCTCCAAGCAAGGTCTAGGTCTCCAAGATAAGTTCTTCCAATCTTCTTCCTCATCCTCGGGTATGTAAGGCTACCCGTTCTCGAATACTTAGTAAGGATATCAGTCAGCCTTGTTTAAGTTCAACTGGGGATAAGTTAGGGTTAGAGGAAACCTTATGTTTTTGACAAATATTCATCTTTCCAGTATTAATTCATGAAATTCCCCATCTATGTACTCCTTATGACTTGATAAACCTGAGTTAGGCATGATAATGAGAGTATCTCTATATGAAATACTAAATTGGTGAAACCCTATGACCTTGGTAAGACTTGTAACACATGCTTTGTATTATCTCTTATGAATTGAACTTGTTATGCCATCATGAACTGCTTGAAAATGCCTTATTCCAATAACATGAACTTCGATTATAAATGTATGCATCATGACATGAACTCCCCATAATTCTCTTTCAGAATATTCTTTATCTTAGAAGCTTATACCATTCAGACTATAGCATATGACCACTTATTTTTATGAATTTTTAATCCAAGTATTTGAGTCATCAATGAATTGCATGAGCCCAAAAGTGTTAACTCATTATCATGAAGCGTAATTGGATAATACATTTCAAGAGTCAAGAAAAACTAATCATGAACTAATAAGCTTAAGGGAGTTAGTTGGCTGATTGAGAGGACATAAGTCTAAATGACAAGTTCTTGAAACTATGTTTGCTAACGTAGGATAGAGATTATTTCATAAAATGGGTAACTCTTCTCATGTGTCCCAAAAAAGGCTTATTATGGATCCTTGCTAGCAAATCATGACATGTATATCTTATACCAACAAGGTATAGGATGGTTAAATTGATCGGGCTGAGATCAGACTTCATGCACTCAAGAAATAATGTCGGTTCAACCACTCATTCCCATAATAACTAAAAGAGGGCAAAGTTACCTAACATAGTCATTTCAGTCAAAGTAATGTTTCCTGTTGTTATTATCTATGTCTTTGGCGATATTATTGTATATGGATATGCTTTACCTATATGCCCCTCCTTGCTATTTTACATACCGTACATTCAATGTACTGACACCTTTGGCGATCCATCCTTTAATGATGTATCTTCAGGTTCACAAGTCAAAGATCAGGTGCTTTATTAAGTTCTCTCGTATTAGCACTTGGTTTGCCTCTTTACTTCCTGGAGGCCCAGTTTAGCATCTTTCATCATTAGTTCAATATTAAGGTATGTTGAGGCCTTGTCTCAGTAGACATTGCTATTCAGTTAGAGGCTTCATAAACTGTATTAGATGTCAGTTATGTTGATTCCAGCTTACATTAGTTCATGACTTTTGGATCACTTATAACATATGTTTATTTATTTAGTTAAATGTCTTATCTTAAACAAAATATCTCCTTCTTAGTTTTTGCTTTAGCTTCGATGTTATAGTTGTATGCTTATGTGACATGCCAGATGGTTTGCTTTTGCTAGTGATGGCTTTGGGTACCTATCTCGTCCAGGGTCCCATCTTGAGCCGTGACAATCTTTGTATCAGAGCACTAGGTTCAAGTGTCCTAGAGTGTCTTTAAAGCCGTGGCTAGTAGAGTCCTTTTTATGAGTGTAAAGCCTGCCACACTTATAATAGAGAAGCTATATGATATTATGAAATACCTCCCTTCTTTCATACTCTAGTTTGTGTGATAGAGTTAAACTCTATAAAATTGTTATAATTTGTTCTTGTACATATTTCAAAAAAATCCTCCCAAAAGAATAGCTAGTCAAGAGATTCTACTGGTTCTGAGGTTCTTACTTAATTTGATACTAGTGACATGCCCCCACCTTCCAAAATGTACACCAAGAATGGAGGCCGTTCATCTGAGCTGAACACAAGTGTTGGATCTCCACCTGTACCAACAAGCTCAGTGAGAGCTCTTATGGTATCTGCTCCTCAGCCTTTCTGCACTAATACTTATGATGCTGAGTTCATGGGACATACCCAGATGCTCACACAGCTTGTAGTAGCCCAGACCCACTATACGGGTGTAATTCCTTCTATTTCCAGCTCACATGACTCTTCAGACACTTAGAGGATCTGTGAGTTCCTCTGAATGAACCCACAAGTATTCTCAGGGTCCAAGGCTGAAGAGGACCCTCAAAACTTCATTGATGAGATCTAAAAGATCCTTAGAGTGATGCATGCTACTGAGATGGAGGGAGTTGAACTTTTATCCTACCAGCTAAAGGACGTAGCTAATGTTTGGTGTGACCAGTGGAAGTTGACTCGGTGTGATGATGCAGCTCCACCAATTTTGGATGCATTCATTAATCATTTTTTTCCTCAAGAGTTGAGAGAGGCTAAAGTTAAGGAGTTTGTAAACCTTAAGTAGGGTTTGATAAGTGTGAGGGAGTATGGCCTCAAGTTCATGCAGTTGTCATGTTATGCTCCAGAAATGGCATCCTCTATTAGGGCAAGGATGAGAAAGTTTGAGTCTGGTTTGCTAAAATATGCTGAGGGAATTTAAAGGTGCATTGTTGATAAATGACATGGATATATCAAGACTTATGGTTTATGCCTAATAGGTTGAATAGGAAAAGCAAAAAAATAGTGAAGAGCAACTAGAGTAAGAAGGCTAAGTTAGATAGCCATGAGTCTAGCTACCGCAGATCAGGTAATGGGAATAGGTCATTCTTCCATAGAAGGTTGTCAAGGCCTACTCCTTCCCTAGCTAGTAAACCTATATCGAGGACTAAAACTGACCAATAATTTTAGACTATTCAAAATTCTAGATCTCAGGGTTCACAATTCCAGAGAAGTGGAGCTCAGTGGGTTCCCTCCTTCCCAATTTATAATACTTGTGGGAAGAATCACCCAGGGGAATATCATTATGGGAAGAATGTTTGCTATGGGTGTGGTCAGCGAGGACATTATCACTGAGAGTTTCCGTCATCCAAACTAGGTGATAGGGGCACTAAGGCTTAGTCTACTACTTCATCTGCTCCAACATGTCGGGTTGCACATAACATTACCATTTTATGGATAAGTGGGAGTCAGAACCGCTTGTATGCCATGTCTTGTCGTCATGATCAGAAAATCTCTTGAGATGTTGTTACTGGTATGTTGAAAATATTTTCTATTGATGTTTATGATTTTCTTGACCCTAGAGCCACTCTATCAGTTATAACACCTTATATTGCAATAAAGTTTGGAATTTGTCCCGAATAAATCTTAGAACCTTTTGTAGTTTATACTCCAGTCAGTGAATCTATAGTAGTGAAGAGAGTTTATAGAAATTGCTTGGTGTTAGTCTATCACAGACACACCACAGCTGACCATTCAAGTTAGACATGATATACTTTGATGTCATTCTAGGCATGGATCAGTTATATTCATATTATGCCTCAGTTGATTACAGAACCATAATTATAAAGTTCCAAGTTTCAAATGAACCAGTTCTAATATGGGAAGGTAGTCTAGTTGTGCCTATGGGTCAGTTTATCTCATATCTTAAGGACAAGAAGATAGTCTCAAGGGGGTGTATTTACCACTTGGTCTGAGTTAAGGATTATAGTGTTGAAACTCCATCCCTTTATACAATTCTAGTAGTCAGTAAGTTCCCAAAAGTCTTTTCAAATGATCTTCTCAAGGTCCCTCCTGAAAGGGATATAAACTTTGGGATAAATGTTTCTTCTCAATACTCAGACCATCTCTATTTCACCATATAGAATAGCCTCAGCCAAATTAAAAGAGCTAAAAGAATAGTTAAAGGATATCCTTGATAAGTGATTCATCAGTCCAAGTGTCTCTCCATGCGGTGCTCCAGTTCTTTTCATGCGTAAGAAAGATGGTTCTCTTAGGATGTGCATCAACTATTGCTAGTCAAACAAGGTCACCATAAATAATAAGTATCCCTTCCCCAGAATTAATGACTTGTTTGACCAACTTAGGGTGCTAAGTGCTTCTCTAAGATAGACCTCAGATCTGGCTATCATCAGTTGAAAGTTAGAGAGAGTGACATTTTAAAAACAACTTTCAGGACCCGTAATGGTCACTTTGAATCCCTAGTCATGTCTTTTGATTTGACTAACGCTCCTGCAGCTTTCATGAACCTCATGAACTGAGTGTTCAAGTAGTACCTTGATATGTTCATTATCATTATCATTGACAATATTCTAATTTACTCCCATAGCAAGGAGAAGCATGTTAACCACCTAAGAGTCGTGGTACAGACTCTTAGAAATTGTGAGTTGTATGCTATATTTTCAAGTGTGAATTCTGGTTACAATAGCATTTCTTGGTCATATCATTTCTAGTGAGGGTATTCAGGTTGACTCTCCAAAGATTAATGCAGTAAAGAATTGGCCCAGGCCCACGACCCTGACTGATATTAGGAGTTTCTTGGGTTTGGTTGGTTATTACAGAAGGTTTGTAGAAGGTTTATCATCAATTGTTTCTCCATTGACCATGCTAACTAGGAAGAAGGCTAAATTTCAATGGTCTAAATCTTGTAAGAAGAGTTTTTAGGAATTTAAAACATGTTTGACTTCTACTTATAGTTGACCCTGCCAAAGGGAACTGATGGTTTTATTGTTTATGGTGATGCATTCAGAGTGGGTATTGGTTGTGTTTTCATTCAGAATGGTAAGGTCGTAGCCTACACTTCTAGACAGCTTAAGAACTATGAGAAAAACTACCCAGCTCATGATCTTGAGTTGGTAGCAGTCGTGTTTGCCTTAAACATATGGCGTCACTACCTCTATGGTGTACATGTTGACATTTTTACAGATCATAAAAGTCTTCAGTACATCTTCAATCAGAAGGAATTAAATCTCAGGTAAAGGAGATGGCTTGAGTTACTTAAAAACTATGATATGAGCATCCTCTATCACCCTGGTAAGGTGAATGTGGTTGCAGATACACTTAGTACGTTGTCTATGGGGAGTACCTTACATGTTGAAAAGGAAAAGAGAGAACCTGTGAAGGATGTTCATAGACTTGCATGTTTGGGAGTTCATCTTGTAGACTCCGAAAGTGGTGGTGCAGTTGTTCAGAATGGGGCTGAATCGTCCTTGGTGGTTAATGTCAATGAAAAATAGAATAGTGACCCTATCTTGCTCCAACTAAAAGAAGAGGTCCCTAAATAGAAAGTTATGGATTTTGAACAAGGGGGAGATATTATTCTAAGGTACTAATGTTGGTTGTGTGTTCCCGATGTGGATCATCTCATAAAAGGATAATGGATAAAGTTCATAATTTTAGATATTCCATTAACCCAGGCTCAACAAAGATGTACCATGACTTGAGAGAAGTCCATTGGTGTAATGGCATGAAGAAGAACATTGCAAAGTATGTAGCTAAGTGTCCTAATTATCGGCAGGTTAAAGTTGAGCACTAAAGCTCTGATACCATCTCATGTCAACCTACCACCCCCACAAGACCCTAAGTTAATGGTCTTGTCCACATGGCCTCTTACACCACACCCCAACTACCCTGGAATGAGAATATAAAACTTAAGTCACATTACACACTTGACTTGAACTTCTCATGGTTTCCTAAAGATAACATCTATGATAACTCCAGGTGTTTCTGGTGCAAACGTACCCATCTTTAGAAGGTAAACACATAGTCAGGCA
This sequence comes from Jaltomata sinuosa, assembly GCA_003996215.1. NCBI lineage: Eukaryota > Viridiplantae > Streptophyta > Magnoliopsida > Solanales > Solanaceae > Jaltomata > Jaltomata sinuosa. The sequence goes on from QJPP01004236.1 coordinate 85,179, forward strand.
AATAGTCAACCCGGTTCACTCAAGGAACCAACATGTAAGAATATTAGGTAACAAATAAACCTGATTCACTCAACGAGCCAACATATAAGAATATCAGGTAACAGATAAGCCTGGTTCACTCAAGGAACCAACATATAAGAACATCATGTAACAGATAAGCATGTCCACTTAAGGAACCAGCATGTAAGAATATCATGTGATAGATAAGCCCAGTTCACTCAAGGAACCAACATGTAAGAATATCAGGTAATAGATAATCCCGGTTCACTCAAGGAACCAACATGTAAGAATATAAAATGAAAAATAAGACTGGTTCACTCAAGGAACCAACATGTAAGAATAATAAGTAAACCTGTACACACATGCTAAGGGTCTTACTAGTCATGACCTGCAGGGGATGAACTCTTGTCCTTGTATTGTACCGGCGTGGTACTGAGCCAGCCAATAAATCATAACTACTATACCAGGCGTAGTACCCGAGCTAACCAATGAATAATAGAAATTATACCAGGCATGGTACCCGAGCTAACCAATCCCGTAAAGATGTCCAGTATACTGATACATCCCACAATAATGATAGATATCACAACAATCACAACCACAATGATAGCATACAACACTTGTACAACTAACAAGCTTTCAAAACAGACTTATTGCATGTGATTAACACTTGGGATATCATTTAACAATCATTCCCTTTTTCCTGAACACGTATTGTGCCGGTAATACTAATGAAACAGTTATTATGCACACAATATAAATTGGGTTACAATAACCATCACCTACAGACTATCCTTACTCGACATACATAGTTCTATTTTTATCTGATCCAATCCCCCTTTATAAATATTAAGACCGGGGATTCTGCCATTTAGTTAGTAATTTCTACTTCCATTCACTCCTGGGTTCAAGACCCTATCCTATTAGCCAATTATCCGAGAGAAACAATCATATTGTAACACATAATTAGGAATATTTTTACATTACAACAAACAATATTCCCCACCAATTTACTGAGTGTTTATACATTATACCCATCCAAATATAATGTTTGAAGGCCTAAGCATGAAATCTCTTGTCAATCTATGTCATGTATATGCTTTTTAACCCTGGTCTAAATAACTCAGTAAATCCTAGCCTACCAGGATGCCAAGCAACTGCTACAGAAGTCTGAATGCGGACTTTGGCTCCGTGAAGGCGAATCCTAGCGTGAAATCAGCATAAAATCCATGGGTTTTACCCTATTCAAGTTAAAATCCCTCCTCTCCATTGCTCCCAGGCCATGAGGCACCCTAGGAGGGTTTTTATAGCAAGCCTCATCCTTTTTACAACTGAAGAGGAGAAAACAAAATTATAAAACCCGTTCTGGGTTATTGGTCCCATCATCCCACTATAGCGGAAAAATTCCTGTTATAGCGGGATAACGTCAGCCCGACCCAAAATTTCAAATTCCAAAATTTTCATTGTGTCACCCCCTATAAATTTGAGAGCGTATTTCAAAAGTTCTCGTAGCCCGTATTGAGGTGTCTTTTAATAATGACTGAATAGGTTTTTACAACAGATACTAATTTACCCATCATTCATCCCCGAATGATCACTATTACAAAAGGAAAGGAACGAGTCAGATCTTTGAACCTTAACGCCCTTATCATGACAACGTAATTACAGCCTTACGTGAACTACCAAAATTCCATTTTCCTTGGTGTACCAAAAGCTTAAGCTGGGATTACTACTACTCTGCTCTATCAAGGAATTTTCCTTCCTTCAATTTGCACGAGACTAATTAGAGCAACCCTTCCCCGAGCACCCAAGAAATCTGGGGCCTCATCAATATGCTTAGTTGAGGAGATTTTAAATGAAACAGAAAATAATTTTTCCACTCCACGGGTCTGGATCCCGCTATAATGGCATTGTTATAGTGGGAGGTAGTCGCTATAGCAGATGCCAACAGTTTAAAGGGGTGAGAAATGGGTTCCTTGCCCAATTCTCCCTCTTTCACTAAAAAAACTCATTTTCCTCCCCCGATCACTTTGCTCTCATCATTGAAAACAAGGTAACTATCGTTAAACTTTACTCCCCTTACTTCATTGCATGAATTTTACCTGTTCTATGCTTAAAATTGATGAATAGAATAGATGGGTTTTTTTTTTGGAAATTTCAATTTTGGGGTTTTATTGGCCAAATATTTGAAGCATGGTTGCTTCCCTTACGTTTACAACACTTCTATAGCATTCTGGGCATAAGAATCACGGGGTTCATGACCAAAATGGACTTAAAACTGTAGGGAAAATGAAGGGTCATTCTTGTTTTGGAAATGATGATTTGGGCAGGTTTTAGGAGTTATAATGCCCAAATTTTTGTATAAACTAATGTTAGGGTACTTTGGGAACACTGATCTGAAATTGAAATGTCGAAAATGGAAATTTAATCGAGAGGCGCCATTATTGCTCCTCTTGGGTTTTCTGGAACAATGAAGGTCATTATAGTGGCCTTGTCTCTCTACAGCGACCTCGATATAGCGGATAAATTCTTGGTATAGCATTATCGCCGTAGCAGGAGGCCGCAGGCAGTAGCCTCCCAAGCAGGCCAAGGCATTGGCCTTTTCTCCGAAACTTGATTTCCTTAACATTTTATGAGTTCTAACTCAATCCCTTTTTAATAATTTTAAGATTTAACAACTCAATGGATGCAAACCAAGAACACATTCTAGCTTACAAGAGGTTCCCCGATGATGCTAGTCGGGAGAGGTTCCATGACTACTGGAGGATTTAGTTATGTTATGAGAGGGCCTTCAATATGAGTGGCGTGGCAGAAAAAGCAAGTGTATTCTACAACCAGCTCCAGGAGTTTGGTTGGGGATCACTAATGGAGGGTTACCCTTCCAAGGTCTCGTACTCGGTATGGGAGTTCTATGCCATACTACCTACCGTGTTTTGGGATGATCCCAACCCCGCCATCTGCATCCAAGGAGTGGATGTCCCTATGGATATCCGGACTATCAATGAGGTACTAGGAGTGCCTCACACTTCCATTGCTGAGTATCAAGCCAAGGTCTGGGATGTGGACATGAAATGATTGTGGGACACACTAGTTGAGGAGGAGTTCAGGGACCAGTTCTACTAGCCCACTACTGAGGGCATCACGAGCATATATTTCTTAGCCGATGCTAGAAAGTGGTTGAACCTGGTGTCCCAAAGGCTTCATCTATCCGTCAACCTCACCGATATGACCTACCCTCGGGCTTTAGTGGTGTCCTTTGCCATATAGGGTATACAACTGAACATAGGGGCACAGATCTAATCCGAGTAAAGGGACTTCTACCAGGGCAGCAAGAAAGGTCCCTACCTTCTTGGTCTAGTGTCTACAATGTGTAGGCGAGTTGAGGTGTTTGAGGAGGACACTGAAAGGGAGGTAGAGATGTACCTCGACTTCTACCCCCTTCGGGTAAGGGTGATCACTTTCAAAGGAAAGAAGAAGAGGAAGGTGGGTGAGGCCGAGAGCAGCCGAGCTGCAGAGGGAACTAATGGTGACGATGATGATGTTGTCCTTATCTCCCAGTCCCAGCCCCAGATCACTAGTAGTCGCCTTGAGGAAAACGTGGCCGTGATCAGGAGATACATGGAGCACGCCCCTTCCAGTGTCGTATCCCCATATTCCCCTGCCCAGGACTATGTAACACTCTATAGAGAGCTCGATGAGAAGAAGAGGAAGAGGCGCTCTCGGGACCGCATGCTTGCACAGTTATGGAAGACCGTGAAGGTTATGTTTAGCTGCACTATCCCTGACCAAGAGCTTCCACAGTTAGAGCCAGAGGATATGCGAGAGTTTCCTTTTTTGAGCGACACAGAGGCAGAGGACCCCACCCCAGCAGCCCATGATAGTGACAGGGCATCCGGCTAGGGCCCTTGGTGCATATCATCCCTACTCCCCCCTCTTTACATTATTACTGTTTTTGGGTTTGTCCCTATTTGGGGAATATACTAGATAATGTTTCTTCTTTTCCTTTACCTTTTATTTTAACGCATATGGATGCTTGTTTTTAACACATTTTCAGTGAATGCATTCTTAACCTGATTATTAGCGATTTTAGTTGTCCACATCGTAGTTCATAGTTCAACTGACAATTTAAAACACACTGGGAATGAAATGCAAAACAGGAGAAAATAGGATAGGGATTATGTCCCGCCCATCCCACTATAGCAGCTAGCACACTACTACCGCGACACTATTATAGTGGCAAAATTCCCACAATGGCAGCCCCAACGGCAGCTGCCCAGACATTTTTAATTTTTGCAAAATTTCTCTCATTCCCCTTCCATGTTTTCAACAATTACACATGAAATCGCATTATGGCCTTTAATATAACCCCAAGACCGAACCCAGTGATGCATAAACAAGAACTTAGCATCATATTATCTTAAAAACCAGTTATGAATCATGCCAAGAAACCTTTCATAACAACAAGTACCGCTATTATGTAACAATAGCCCCTTTTTTCTATTGTTTTCAACCAAGTCCCGACTGTCCTAAAACTGGAGTTTCCCCACAGTCGTAAGCCATTTTCATCCCCTTACCATTTTACCAATGATAAGTAGCATAATATTTAGCACATAGTTTTCTAGTTAAACCACATAACAAATAATTCTCTTAATCACCAACACATAACCAAGTTATGACTTTTCACTAACCACGAATTCCATAGTAATTCAAACAATCACATTTCACATATTCGCAGTCATTCAAGCAATACTAATACACATATGCACCAATATAAAGTTTCACCACTAAACAAGTCCTTTCTATTATCCTTTATTTGCCTCGGGGATGACTGTTAGCCGATTATCCATGCATTCACATAACCTCTACGGCCATATACCAATTGGAACTTTCCTGGTTCCAACTTTCCTTGCTTGTGTCATTTCAGTCAGAGTCAATGGCATCCATTTACCTCATCGAGATACTAATTAGAATCGAGCAATACCAATTGGACTCAACCCATACAAGCAAGCAACAGACCGCATGAAAGGAGGTAAGAAGTGGAAAAATTTCCTAGAATGTTTCATAGCTTCCCAAAGATTAGATATGGACGTCAACACACCAATCCATAGGACTCTATTCGACATTTACTATTTGTACTAAGAGACTGGTAACCTGGGATCTGATACCAAATTGTTATGACCCAACTACACGGATCATGCGAGCACCTATTCTAGATAGGAGAACCTTTACCACCCATTAAAATAAGTATGCAGAAGTCCATAAAACTATAATAATAATTTATAAAATTTACAACCAGTTACAAAACCTTTGAAAACAATGAAAACTCTAATTACAATAGAAACCCTTCCCAAGAAACTAGTCTACAGGTACAAGAGCTACTAAAAAAAGTACAAAACCAAGATACAACTCCCATATAGGAATGAGATGAGTAGAAACTACTGGAGATCTTTACCCAGTCAAATCTAAAACATCTACTGTCTCCTGAAACTAGACTATACCCAAAAGTATATAGCAAGAGTAGTATCAATACAAACAACACGTACTGGAAAGCATCATCGGTCAACCTGAATCAAATCACATAACATCACATAAGCATCCAGAGGAAAACATATAACTAGAGGATTGTTTAACTAGAGGTCCTTTACTCAAAATTTCCTTAACACCTTGACCTATTACCCATTTCAGACAATACATGCACAAGCCCTGTTCCACTAACCCGGTCTTACAATAACAACCTACCACCTTTAGACTTATCCAAGTCTACCCATCATCGCATTCTCAAGGTGGCTTCTCACCCTCGTGGTCCTGCTACCAAACTAGCCCAGAAACCATATCACGTCAACCTACCACCCTCACTAGACCCTAAGTTAACGGTCATATCCATTAATCAGCATACCAAATCAATGACCATAACCCTACACGGCCTCTTACACCACATCCCAGCTACCCAGAAATGGGAATATGGAATTTAAGTCATATTGCACACTCAACCCGTACCTCTCATGGATCCCTAAAGACAACAATTATGATAACTCCAGGTGTTTCCTATGGAACTATACCCACCCTTAGAAGTTAAACACATAGTCGGATAAATAGTCAACCCGATTCACTCAAGGAACCAACATAAAGAATATCGAGTAAACAGATAAGCCTGGTTCACTCAAGGAGCCAACATGTAAGAATATCAGGTAACAGATAAGCATGATTCACTCAAGGAACCAACATGTAAGAATATTAGGTAACAGATAAGCCCCGTTCACTCAAAGAACCAACATGTAAGAATATCAGGTAAAAGATAAGCCTGGTTTACTCAAGAAACCAATATGTAAGAATATCACGTGACAGATAAGCTCGGTTCACTCAGGAAACCAATATGTAAGAATATCATGTAACATATAAGCCCAGTTCACTCAAGGAACCAACAAGTAAGAATATCTGGTAACAGATAAGATCGGTTCACTCTAAGAACCAACATGTAAGAATATCAGGTGACAGATAAGCTCGGTTCACTCAAGTAACCAATACGTAAGAATAATAAGTAAACTTGTACACACATGCTAAGAATTTTATGATTGCCCACTAGTCATGACCTATAGGGGACGAGTTCTTATCCATGTATTGTACTGGCGTGGTACTCGAGCCAACCAATGAATCATAAATACTGTACCAGGTGTGGTACCCGATCCAAACAATGAATAATAGAAATTATACCATATGTGGTACCCAATCCAACCAATCCCATGAAAATGTAAAGTATACCAGTACATCCCACAATAGTGATAGATATCACAATAATCACAAACATAATGACAGCATACAATACTTGTACAACCAGCAAGCTTTCAAAACAGACTCATTGCATGTGATTAACACTTAGGATGTCATTTAACGATCATTCCCATTTTTCTGAACACGTATTGTGCAAGTAATACTAATAAAACAGTTATTATGCACACATAACACAAATTGGGTTACAATAACTGTAGACACGTGATTTTTGACCCTTCCTGAATTTTAACTCATTTTTAGCTTTAAATATCTATTTTAAGTCTAATCTTTATTTTAATTTTTAGTAAGTTTATTTTAAAAGATTTGAAAACTACAAAAAAATAGGGTCACATTTTTAGGATAAGTTTTATTTTTACTTTTCAAGTAAAAAAGAAATTTTCAAAAAATATGTTTTTTGTTTTAATTTAGATTTTAAAAAATAAACTAGTAATTTTAGTTTTTCTTAATTACATTTTATTTTTGACTAGCCGATTGAATTTTTTTTATATTTTCATTGGTATAAAAATAATTAGTTAATATATTTATATCTTTAGAAAAAAAAACAAATAAAACAAAAGAGAAAAAATATTTTTTTCCTAAAACTAAAAAACACCCAACCCATTACCCTAATTCCCTCACACCCTTCCTTACCAAACATCCCCTCAACCCCACTTCTCCCCCATATTCCCTATTAAACTAACACTCACACAAACACATATCACACAACCCGTACAATCCACTAGTTATATAACACACAGACATTATCGGAAATCGATAACAGGGTTCGGCCATAATTTCTTGAAATTCATGCTTAAATCAACCGCTTTCAAGAGATGAACTAGTGATCGGTTTAGATAATCAGCTCACCAACATTATCCTAGAAACTGACTCATTGGCTATGGTTAACATTATCAGTGGAGATTGGGAGATTCCTTGGACTATTTCTAAGGAGTTCAAGACTATTAACAGGATCAGAGGTGACATATCAGTGAGAGTACAACACTCCTTAAGGGAGGGAAATACTCTTGCTGATTTTTTTGCTAACTTAGTTTTTAGTTTTGCAGGTACATATGAATTCAGCTCAGTTCAGGATGTTCCAAGTGCAGGGAAGAAGATTATCAATCTTGACAAGATCAACACTGCAACCATGAGAATTAGAAAAACAAATATATCAAACAAGTCCAACTGATAAGTGGAAATCTCAAGTCCTAGTGTACAAGTTTCATTACAGAGTTACAAGTGAGGCTACTGGTGATTTTTTGAGTTGTTGGTTGAGAAGTTTGAAGCAATTTCTAGTGGTTTGTAGTACTTGCACCTGGTGAGAGCATTGAGGTGTTCATTGGGTACTATACCAAGACTTAACAACACTATTCATATTCTTCATTGTAGCCAAGGTTGTTCCACTCAAGACTTAAACAACACTACTCATATTCTTAATAGTAGCCAAGGTTGTTTCACTCAGATACAATTTCCAAATACAACAATTTAGAGGTAATAATTAATTTTAGTATCTCGACTTTATATAGTGGTATTAATTCCTTTTGGGATTCAATCCATAGAAGGAAAGGTAATGAAATTGAAAGTTACTTCAAGAGGTGTTAGACGTACCTGAGTTACACTCATAAACTGATGAGTCTCGTCATTTCAGCCTTCCAGATCTAAGCTTGAGTTCCTAATCCTAATCTTGCCTTCATGTTAGAAATTGAGTTAAGCTCAAGGAATGAGCTTATATGGGGACCGACTAATAGAGAAATCGAAGATGAACCTTTAGAGGCGCCTTCAAGCAGTCGGGAGCGCATTCACCCAGATTGAAGCTTGAAGATTGAAGACAAATTTGCCTATTATATCCATGGAATGAAGCTACTGAGTAAGGTTCAGATTCAGCAGAAATCAGTGTATATAACTCTAAGAAGGAAAGGGATAGATTGGGGGAGTTTGAACTTAACTAGCTTAAGGATACGTCTCTTCTCTTCCTTTTTCTTCACTTTCCTCATTTCCTAGTTGTTTTTGCCCCCTTTTCTCTTTTCTTCGGGCCTGATCCGGTTTAGATTGAACTGTTTTATGTTAGTACAGTTTTCTTTTATTTTAATAAAAGCCCAATGGGCAATCTTTGGTTAAAAAAATTGGGATTGCCAATTTCACTTGCCCAGGGTTCATTGCATTCACCCTACCCAAAGGGAGGAGCAGTTGTTGACACCCAATTTTTGCCCTCCACTATCGGATTAATTGTGAGCTTTTAAATTTTAAACAATTATAATAATTAATTTTGCAATGAAAAGAAATTTTTCAAAATTAATTTCGAAGAATATTCTATAATTTTCATGAATAAAAATACATCTACATATACTTATAATATATAGATGTATATTATTTTTATAAATTTTAATAGGTATTTATGGGATTTTCCGCAAAATTATTTTCAAAATCTTTTTAAAACTATCCATTTTAGTCAAAAATGATTTAATCAAAAATAAATTGTAAAATTGGTGTTTCATAACACATAATTAATTATGATGGTTAATTAATTATTTTTAGTTGTTTAAACAATAAATCTCAATTAAATAATTCACATTTAGTTCATATCTATTCCAATTTTGGCCTAAACTGTAATGACCCTTCCGGTCATTTACGTGTGTTCGCCTTTCTTGTACTATTAGAGCTTGCATGTAGTGGCTCCAAGTCATTTATGGCTTACTGGGACCGGTAGTTCGGTGCTCGGGCCGTTTGTTTGGTCTTTTTGTCCATCCCTGGTTTTAGAGCCTTTAACTTTGGAAATCGTTAAATTCAGTCAACATCCTTGGTGAACGTGCTTGGAATAGAATTCTGAAAGTTCCATCAGCTCCAGGGCGTGTACTTTGGTCTAGTAGGACCTTTGGACGGGATTCGAAAGCTTTTCATCTTGGAATTCTCTCTCATTTTGTGTTTTCAGGCCAGTTGGGCTTGTTTGGTTGGCTCTTGTCAACATTCGGAGAAGACGGCCTCGGATGGAAATTCGGTTAGCGCTGTTAGCTCTAGAATATTGTGTTTGTGTTAGGTAGTTGGTTGGTTTGGGTTCCGGGTGATCCGGGCTCATTTTGGGTGTTTGGTTGGCGTTAGCCAGTGTTGACTTGGGTAAACATTCTTATGAAATGACCTCATATAGAAGTTTCATCAATTTTGTTGAGTCTGGAATGTCGTTTCCACTCTAATAGAACTATTGGTTTTCGAGTATCGGGTTTCAATTGTGCCCAGAATGCCCCATCGAGTTTTAGAAAAATTGTAGATTTTCTGTTGCAGGCCAGCCTTCAGCGCAATCGCGCCAAGGCCAGCATGATCGCGCCTCAGATCCTACCGCCCACCAGTGCGATATTGCCTTCCTAGGGTGATAGTGCCAAGGTGCCAGGCTCCCTTCAGCGCAATCGCTCTCCTTTAGCGCCGTTGGCGCTGAACAATTTTCCAGCAGTATATATTCTTGGTCTTTCGTTTTTCCAGCCTTATTCCTCATTTGTTCCCAACTCTAACCTAAAAATCTTATCTACCAAAGTGTTCGTTTTTGTTCCTAGCTTGGGGAATTTTCTGTATTGCTGGAAAATCTCGCTTCTTTATCACTTGGTAAGTCATTTTCTTCCCAAAGTTACCTTTCCACCATTGTTACAAGACCTCCATTGTTGCTATTTTCAAAAGCTTGGAATTTCCTTGTAGATTCTTCCCTCTTGAGCTTTGCATGATTGTGGGTTCAGAGTTTTCACCTCCTTAGCTTGCCTTCTCATTGCGGTAAGTAATTCTTGCTCTATTTCTGGATTTATTCCTTGAATTTTCTCTTTTATTTCTTGGCTTGGGCGGGCTATTTTGAGCTCCGACTGCTGTCCATTTCCGCTCAATTTTTGAGCATGTGCTCCTGGGATGGTAAGTCACACTTTGGTGTTTTTCATTTCTGATTGCAGGTTGTGGGCCTCACGAACCCGTTTGTGACTCAAATTTTGACTCGGCTATTATTATAGCAATAAAGGTATTGTTAGTCTTGTTTTGACGTATAGATCATTTTGTTGATAGTTGTTTCGCGACTTGGAGCTTCTCAGAGCAGTTCAAGCCTAGATGACGTTGTCCCCGCTGCTATTCATCGGACGACAGGTAGGTTATGGCTTTCCCTACCTAGACTCTGCGTATATAGGCTATAACTGCATTAATTAGTATCCTTGGGTGGGTTGTTTTAGGTTGGTACCCCAGACCTTGCCCGTCTTTCTGTCCATTTATTTCATACGTTAGTTGTAGTATTTGTATCAGTATTGTATATTACCCTTGGAGTCCTGTGTGGCCTTGTATTAACTCTGGAATATAGATGGTGGGTTATTTGGGAATGTTCGCGAGTCCCGAACATAGAGATATCTTTCTAGGATGGTTATGATTGATGTAGAGCTGTTGAGCCTGTGCAGGGCCGATAGGAAATGTTTGTGAGCCGTTGGGCTAATTTATATTTGTGTGTGAGCATATCATCCATGAAAAAGGTTTTTCCCTGCATGTTTTACTTCGGTTTTGGCTGCGAGCCACTATAGATGGTTTGTTCTAAACTTGCATGGCCTCGGGGGCCCATTTTTGGTATACTTGATGATAAAAATGGGATTTTAGGTGATTTCACACTATGTTTTCCTACTGATACTAGGCTCTGCTGGGCAGAGCACCAGACTTGATTTTATTACTAATACTAAGCTTTGCTGGGCAGAGTACCAGACTTGGTTTTATTACTAATTTAGACCTGGATACGCTCTAGGCACCCTTTGAGGGGGTTATTGAGACTTTTATCACTTATTTAGACCCGAGTATACTTCGGGCACCCTTTGAGAGGGTCTTTGAGATTACTACTACTATTTTAGACCTGGTTCAATTTTGGGCACATAGTTCGAGGCTCTGATTCTCTGAGATTTCGCATTCATTATTGTATGTGGTCAGGGACCTCCATGGGACCTACCATTCCATTACCTGGCCAAAGGGCCGAGCATGTTAGAGGAGGGGTATACGGTGTAGGATGAGGTATAGCGGACACGTCCCACCATGGGTCCTCCCGCCAAAGTGTCGAGGGGGGAGGGGGAGGGTCCATACAGGGTTACTATTATCAGTTCCATCATTATCATCATCATGCATATCTCACTCGAATTCCACCCTTGTTTGTTGTGTGTTAGTGTATGCTCCAATTGTACGAGCGGCCGAAGGGTTTTTTTTTACTTGATTGCGTTCCTCGATTGTATGGGGGGCCGTTGGGACTGTAGGTATATTATATTACTCTTGTTATCTCGTAGACCTAGTTGTGGTCCTTGGTTCTTGTGGATTGGTAAGTTTTAGCCTGTTGAGGCTCCAAGTTTTGGGCTTGAGTATTGAGAGGCTAGTGAGTCCTATATCTTTGAGGCTCCATCGTGTGTCCTCCTGAGCGGTTGTGATTTATTGGACGTTGTTCCTTATCTTGATTCTGAGTAGAACTCTTGGTTCTGGTGGTTTAGTTATTCCATTCTAGGTTCAAAATTGTGAGATTGATCCCGGTTTATGCTTATCTTGAGAGTTGTGGTTTTTAGTATGATTCTGTTATTGTATGGCTTCTAGTTGATTATGTTGCCCACTTCCTTTCATTCCTTTTTACTTGCGGTTACTGGTATACCTCTATTTTCTCAACTCTCTCTCTTTATTTACTTATATTGTTGTGCAAGGACTCCAGGTGCGTACTTCTTTCCTTCACCTGTGATTCTGTGTATTTATATCTTCTGTGCTAGAATTATTTTCTTATAACTCTTGGTTTTCTATTCTCCGTGCTAGTTTTCATGTGCTTTATCTATTGTTCATTGTGATCACTTTCTTTCTAAATGCTATATTACTATTTTTATAACTTATATGCGCTCAGTCAGCCGATAATACCTACTGAGTACCCATTGTCTTGGTGTGATGTGTTTAATTGAAGGATGTGATGTGGGATTGTACGAACCATTATCTCTCGGGGTTGAAAATGATTTAGATGGATTCTATCATTGTAATCAGAAGAAGATCTCATCCGAAAGGTGTTCAGAAATTTCCAGAAGTTCGAGAATAAAGGATCTTCCATGGTGGACTAGTTTAGGAATGTACCCCTGCGTGGGACTAATATTTATTGTACATCCATTTCCTTTATTTTGTGTCCCCAATTGATTTTTTGATAAAGTTTGTATATAATATATTTTTTGGACAATGGAATGTCTTACAAACAACATACATATTCAATTTCGCTAAGCCTACCTTTGGCACAAAAAGGTCACATATATGTCTAGGATGCGCATTATAATGTTTTTATGCATTATTTATACTTATGTGTTTTAACTGTCTTATGTGCTAGATGTGTTTCTTAACTCAAGGATGAATTGATCCACTCCTATTTGAAGAATTTTTAGAACACCGTAGGCAAAAAATAAATGCACAAGCACAAAGTCCGACCAAAATTACTCCTCGAGTTTCTCAAGTTTCCCAGAAAATTCAAAAACCCCTCAAACATGCCTAAGAACTTCTCTCTTATCTCTCAGAAAGTTGACTCGCCATGAATACCGAAGAAGCAATACTTAGGAGGATGGAAGAAATCAACAGGGAAATAGCTGAGATTGAAAAGCAAACTGAGGAGGTGATACAACTCACGGAAGTTGCATTTGGCCAAATCCGCAAGGTTGGATAGGGAAATAGTTGTCATGGAAGAAAAAATAGCTAGGGTTGATGCGATAATGGAGCAAATTAAAATTGATCAGGAGGATGAGGAGTTTATACAGTGGCTTGAAGATTTGATGGAAAAAGACGAAGAACCCGAGCAAAGGATTGTTCAACAAGCCCTGCCTCTCAGTCAAGCCACAAAACACTGGACCAAAATCAAGGATGATGTTGTATGGACAACCAGGGTTAGGCTAGGAAAGGGAAGCATCACTCTTAAAGCCCATTCTCGGGAGTATCTTCGAGGTCCCAGATCCATCCTTTTGTCTGACCTATATGAAACTTTGAAAGCTATGTGAGTTCTTAATCCCAATCAATCTGAGGGATTCGGGTGTTACCCTCAGAATGAACACAAAAAATGTGTTTATCATCCACGTCGAAGGGGGAACACCAATGTTGAATACAATGCCTTGAGATCCAGAGTTTATCACATGATTAGCAGTGGCTAAATAAGCCACCTATGGGATCCCTGAACTATTCTTAAATGCAACCAAGTCGGCATTGGCATGCCAATCACTAAAAATATAGCGATTTATAGGCATGACTTCACAGTCTTCCAAGAGACTTACTATGATATCTATGCGAAGCTTTGTCATGCCAAGATTCTGGAGCCAGTTGAGAGAAAATCAGGAAGAATGTCCAAGGCATGGCGCCGAGAAAAAGAAGTTTGTCTCTACCATGCACGGGGGGGACCACGACATCGAGACTTGCCATGACTTTAGGATTGACTTGGAGCACCTCATTGACACAAGAAGGATTCAGCTGGAGTTACCACCCTACTACCCTTTGAAACGAATATGGAAAGGAAGAAGATCAAGTAGAGAAAAGATCACCACTGTCTGGAATCAAGCCTTAAAAGTAGCAGAGTTTTTTTTAAGTTGTTATAGCTCTTTCTTTACTTTCTCCTTGTAATCAAAGATAGTGGATGAATGAAATGAAATGAAAACTTATCATTTACCTATTCAAACTACGTAAGGTCTGACTTCTCCTTTGTGAGATACGTAGGCAGCCTTCAAGGCCCGACCCCTATCTTCAAAAAAATTCATTTTTCCCACTGTTGACAAGAATGCCGAAAAGAGTTCAGAAGAGTCAGCAAGCAGAGATATTGGAAGACAAAGATCCAACGAGTCAACCTTTCTGACAAAATCTATGCACCCAAAATCAATAGACAAAGTCCTGTCTATCGAATCCTTTGAGTCGAATTACCCATGGATCAATTCTCCTTGATAAAAGCAACTTCTATGTGTTTAGAGCAATTCCTGTGTGTTTATTTCTAATCAGATATCTTGTATTATTGTTTCTAATGAAATCTAACATATTTGCTTTTGAGTTTTTTTTTTTACTTTATCAGGTAACAGAATAGTGTATAGAAACTGATAAGTGTTGACCAAGCTGGCCAAACACTCTTATTTTACTCGCTCAAAAGCTCACAAAGGTTCCTTCCCTGACCGTCGCTCCAAATGCCACTTCTTCCTATCGCATCCATCTTCAGGATGATATATCCATAAAGATACATGTCTTAACGGGGAAAAGATAAGGGTTTGGTGGCCCAAAATTGACTTGGCTTGGCCAAAAGGCCTCATCTCTAAAATCTCGGCTCGCAAGGCATCCCTCTCACAGTAGGGTTCCAACCCTCGCCTCGCTTAAAGGCAAGATGACTGATAGTGAGGAAGAAAATTCCTTGGCCATAAGGGACAATGTAATTGACGGAAAAAGTGAAATGATTGCGGAGCTTGAAAAGAAGCTAGAAAAGATGCAAGAAGAAGTCCAAAAAGCCAAGGACATGGTAATACTAGCCATTACGGCTAATACTCCGACCCTAGGGAACCCCCAGCCACCTCTCAAATTTCCTCCACTCAACTCTCCGCTAACCGAAAATTGCCTGAGAGATATACCTTCTGCCTCCATCCCTAAGCCCACTAATGAGCCTATCTCCAACAATCCTCTTCACATAGGATCGTCCTACCAAACCCACACTTCCATCATCCAACATACCGACTCAAACAACAATTCTCACGCCTATAACCCACAAAACCTCCCTATAAATTACCAAGACACACTGTCATACACCTATAACTCCCAAAACATCTGTGCAAATGTCGCTAATCCACGGAACTATACCTTTACGTACCTAAATACCATTCCATATGTCCTGCCCCTATCCATAATATGCGACCTTCTACTTTCCATACAACTATAGATCCATATGCCACTCTCCCGAAAAATCCCGAGCTTGACCACTGTGAGGAAAAGGAGAGAGAGTCAAAGGCCACAGAGAAGAAATGTGACCATGACTTAACACTGATGAAAGAAGAAATTGCCAGAATCAGAGGGTCTTATGGCCAGTCTGATAAAAGGGGATATGATTATGATGACCTTTGCATTCACCCATAACTAGACCTGTCGGAGGAATTCAAAATCCCCAAATTTGAGACCTTCAATGATGTTGGGAACCCTGATGCTCACCTAAGAAGTTATTACGACCAAATGGTGGGCACGAGAAAGAACGAGGCTTTGTTGATGCGGTTGTTTAGCTGTAGTTTGAGTGGGGAGGCTCTAAAGTAATTCACCACTCAAGATTTAAAGAAATGGTCTAGATGGAGTGATCTAGACAAAGATTTTGCTTGGAGGTTCGCGTATAATGTGGAAGTTATTCCGAACCGATACTCTCAGGATTGCATCAATCAGAAGTCAAATGAGCACTTTCGAGATTATGCCTATCGATGGAGAAAAAAGGTGGCAAGAGTCCGACCTCCCATGACAAAAGAAGAAATTAACGTAGTGTTTATGCGCTTCCAAGAATCTTAGTTCTACGACAAGATGATATCAACACTTAAAGCTAAGTTTGCTGATTTAGTTAAAATTGGTGAGACCATCGAGGAAGGTTTGCAAAGTGGTAAGATCGCCAAAGTCTCGGCACAATCGGGGTTAGGAAGATTCCCTAGGAAGAAGAAAAAGAACGTGTTTTCAGTGTCCTCTAGTCCAAGCACAAAACCGAGAAGACCCTTTCGAGCTAATTATAAGAAATCACTCGTACCATCACACTACCTCCAAACTCCACAAAATCCCCAATTAGTCTTCTATACTCAACCCACATACCAAGCTCCATCACCAAATATGCAACCCATCTACCAAGCTCCACAACCAAATATGCAACCCATTTACCAAGCTCCTTCCCCAAATTTCCAGGTTTACCAAAGGGCTCTCGATAATCAGAATTACCGCCAAGTTCCCCCTCCCACCAATCAGAACAACAACAATCTTCCCTATCCAAGCTTGAAAAGGAAAGTTCCCCAAATTTTTACCCAGATGGCTAAAACTAGAACTCAGTTGTACGAAAGGTTAAAGGCGACAGGATTCATTCAGCCAATTCAACCAAAACCAGGCAACACTGACTCTCTTTTCTTCAGGGATGATCGACATTGTGCTTATCATTCTGAAGGAGTCGAACATGATACCGAAGATTGCATTAATTTGAAGCACAAGATTCAGTATTTAATTGATCAAAGGGTTGTAACACTTCAAATAGCATCGCCAAATGTTACTAACAACCCACCCCCAAATCACGGAGGATCCACGGTTAACATGATAGAGGTTGACGAAGAATGAACGATGAGCAAGTCAATAGTGTTAGTTAGCCCTAAGAAATAGGAAGTGTTGGAAAAGGTTGTAACTGCTTTGAGTATTGTTGAATTACCCTTTAAAGGGTTAATACACAACAAGGCCTTACATGCTACTATTAAATGCCAAGAAGAGATTATGAACATGGTTTTGATTGACGATGGTTCGGGTCTAAATATTTGCCTGTTATCCACACTTACTCATCTAGATTATGATTTAGGAAAGATTCGGCAGAGCATAATCAATGTGAGAGCCTTCGATGAGGGTCAAAGAGACACTATCGGGGAGGTCAGTTTGAACATCCAAATAGGACCCGCCGAGTTTCACACAAAATTTCAAGTCATGGATATTACTACCAATTATAATTTGCTCCTAAGGAGACCATGGATCCACAAAGTTGGAGTTGTGCCATCAACCTTGCATCAAATGGTGAAATTCGTGTGGGAAGACCACGAGGTAGTCATCCATGGTGAAGACAATTACTTGAGTCACCTAAATGGTTGTGTCCCCGTGATTAAAAAGCCCCAATAGGAAGTGACTTTTATATTGTAGAAATTGTCAATGCCACCGGGGAGGATCTCACCCCTCAAGTAATGATGCCACCTATTTACAAAATGCTTGCAACCACCATGTTGAAAACTGGATTCAAGCCAGGGTTTGAATTAGGCGAGAATTCCAACGGCATAGTTGAGCCAATAAGGATCCAGGGGTAGCTGTCCAAGCATGGACTGGGGAATATATGTCAAGGAGGCAAGATGGGAACTGAGGATAAAGAACATTTAGGATTGCCAAAGCCACTTCCTCACTTGTACCAGTCATTTACAGTGCGAAGCAGTTCTCCGAGCAATGGAATAGGGGATGGAATATGGGATTTATTTGAGGAATGTGATGCTATAATAGAAGAATTCCCCAAGGCAGCTATAATCAGGGAGGCTAGGCCAGGCGAGCAGTTGTAGAATTGGGCCTCCATTCCTCTTATGAATCTCTATTTATTTATGTAGACAAAGACTTTATTTTATGAAAAATCGGTGATGATCCTGATAAGGCACGTGACCCACCCTTTATGTTTTAATTTCCTCGTACTATCTTTTTTGCTTTCCAAAAGGCATAGGCTAGCATTCATGAAATTCATAGCCATAGTCTATAAATATTTTGGATTTCAATGAAAAGCCTCCCTTATTGTGAAAACTTTGCTATTTATTTACTTGTTATTATTTAACTTGTTTTTTTTTATGATTTCAGTAATAATAACTTAAAACCTGCCAATGTCATGTCATGTCAAGAGCTTAATAAATAAATCGGGGTAGATGATGATGAATTCAAAGAGTATGTTAAAGAAACCATGGTCCGGGACTGAATAACTAAAGAGTCTTAAGGAATTTTGAGGACCAAAAAAGGCCCCGCCGGGAAGAGGTTAAGGTGGTCAATTCGGGAGATGACAATCAAGTTAAAGAAATTAGCGTCAGTGTGAAAGAGCTTGTCAATCTTCTCACGCCATAGATCGACACATTTGACTGGTCTTACAATGATAGGACAGCAGCAAGCACATACATCATCTCCCAAAAGTTATTGGTCAACCAAGAGTTCAATCCAGGAAATGGACAATTGATCCTTCCCCATCATCGAGATAAGAGCAAGGGAAAATTTTCACCTTAAGGGTTGTATATCATCCACAAAATGCTTTCTGGAGGAGCCTTGATGGATGGCCGAGTAGAGACACTATGCCTAAAGATGGTTCTTTATTTTCTTTCCCTATAATTGCATTTTCTGATTGTAATCATTTTTATGCTTCGTAATAGCTTAAAATTTCCCTATCCTCTTTGTATGAATTGTGTTTGACCTGAATTTTCAAGAATGTTATACGTAGGCGGTCTTTGTCGGCTTCGGTCAACCCCTTAGAAAATCTATCTTTCCCTTTTTTATCTTGAACTACGTGATGACCTGAATTCTCAATAATGAGATACGTAGGCGGCCTTCATTGACTTCGGTCACCCCTTTATTTATTTCTAATATCCTCCCACTATAAGTATGAGAACTATGTTTGAATTGATTCCTGCTTCAATAGGATACATAGGCGCCACAACAGCTCGGTCATATCACTCCAAGAAAAGGAAACTGGGGCAGAATTTTTGAGAAAGGAATCTCAAAAATTCAGAAGGCGAAGATCATTCTCCAGAAAATTGGAATGCAAATTATGCCAGAGAGAAACTGAGATGAATAACGAATTTCATAATCCCCACTGTCAAATCTCTTATCAACGTGATGAGATTCATCATAAATCCTTTGATTGGGGGCAGAAATTTTGAGAAAGGCCTCAAAATTTCCACCAAGCTTCATTTGAGAGTTCAAAAAAATAAACTCCAAAAAATCCCCCAGCACTAAGAGATCAGAGTCTACTTCAGAAATCCCCAGCTACGACAAAGTCTGAGGTGGACTAATTCCCAACTACAACAGATTTCTCGAAAGACCATTTCTAAATTCCTCGGCTAGGATGATGAAGCATCTCCAAAGCTTGCCAGCAATGTATCAGATATGTCAAGGAGATGTTCATTGAGCTAGTATATGACATGACAAGATTGGCAGTGATTTTTCTAAATTATTCCTTCAAAATTAGTATTTTTTCAAAAAAATTACTTTTTGAAAATCCTTACAAGTTAATTTACTCTTTTATAAATTTGACTTTGTCTTACATCTGTTGTGACACGGGGAGTCGAGGATGACAAATGCCCAAAGGTTACATATATCTAGAGATGGCAAAGCAAGGAGTAGAAGATCGAAGGAGGTCGACACAGATCAGTTTTGCCGAAAAACTAATAAGTTTTATGTGGTTATCCTAAGAAGTGGCAGAGATTGGTGAAAGTTTCTCGTTGTCTAACATACTCAAAGCAATGCAATAAGACCAAATTCCCAAGATCGACACGAAAATCCAAAATAATGGGAAGAAGTTGAAAGAGGCAGAGATTCCTAAAATTGATGATTCCTTCTTGTAGTTTGCAGGAACTATCAGACAAGGAAGATCAATGACATTCTCAAATCCTCAGCAAATCAAGGATCACAGCTAACGCACGATGTTAAAAGCAGTAGTCGTAGTCGCTCCTAGAAATGGTAAAAGCAATGCTACATCTACTAACCATTCATCTTGAGTGCAGGTATATGCAAAGGAGTCAACACGCCAACACTAAAACCCAAAGGACCGTCAGATGAGAGATCAGTGACATCCTCCTCAAATCCCAGAAAATCAGGGATTACAATGAACATATGGTATTCAAATGCAATATTTATAGTTGTTCCCATACACGGGTACAACCATTTATTTACAAAATAACCCATTGTTTATCTGTCCACCTCGAGTAGAGGATGATGATTGTAAATAAAGTTATTTTGATTATTATTATGAGCACTTTCTTTTTAAACTTTTACCAGATATGGATTGCGGTGACCAGTAAAAATGACACTATGGTTGCTAATTGTTTATCTTGAGAGCAGGTACAAAAGTAGAAGTCAATGCGTCAACAAAGGTGGAGGTGATATTTTCTATAACTTCCCTCTGGGCCATTCCATCATACATTGCATTGCATTATGCATCATATTGCATCCTATTGCATTTGCATTACATTGCATTACATTGTGTCGCATCACATTACATTATACTGCATTGCATCGCATTACACCATATTGCATTACATTGCATTGCATTGTGTCACATCATATTACATCGTATCATATTGCATTATAATATATCATATTGCATCATATCATAGGAACCATGTCGCGAGGATCATGTCATGAGGACTATATCACAAGGACCATGTCATAAAGGACCATGTCAAGAGAACTATCATCATCAATTACCGCAGGCGTATGCTCGTACTGAAGATTATTTCCCTCTACCGGTCGATTTCAAGAGGATAACATTCAGAGGCGTCCCTAAATTGCACTTGGTGCGCAGGATCGACCCAAAAACACTTATATCCGATATTGCGTAGAGACGATGAAGTCTGACATTGAGAATATTTACGCCTGCATATTCATGCCACGCAGAGGCGATAGAGTCTGGCATTGGAAACACTTATATTCGATATCGCGTAGATATGACAAAGTCTGATGTTGAGGATATTTGTGTATTTGCATCCTTATTATCACAAAGATGACAGAGTCTGGTGTTGGAAACACTTATATATGATATCGCATAGATATAGTGGAGTCTGCCATTGAGGATATTTGTGTATTTACATCTTTATTATCACAAAAATGACAGAGTCTGGCATTGGGAATACTTATATCTGATATCGCATAGAGACGGTGGAGACTGACGTTGAGGATGTTTGTGCATTTGTATCCTTATTGCCATGCAGAGGAAATTAAGCATGGCATTTAGGGCACTTCATATCCAGTATCGCATGGGGACGGCAGAGTCTAACATCGAGGATATTAGTGCATTCAAAAGAGGCATTTATATTTGATCACATAGCAAAGGCCTTTGCTACCCCGAAGATCAAATGACGCTTGCCATCCGAAATAAGGAAAGCATATAGTCTGAAGGAGGTCCGTAAGTCACCATCTGAAATCAAATGATGAACTAGATTTCCTAAGAAGTTGACGAACCGAAGGTTATCTGTAAGCCACAGACATATCTAAAACCGGATAGTGTGCAATATTGCCCAAATTGTACAGCCCAAGTGTTATCTGTAAGACGCAATGATATCTAAAACTGGATAGTGTGCAAGATCAACTAAGAGTTGGTAGTTCAAGGGTAATTCATAAGTCGCAACAATATGAAAAATTGGATAAAAGTGCAAGACTACCAAAGATTGTACAACCCAAGGGTTATCTATAAGCCACGGTATATCCACGTTGATATTGCGCAGGACTATCCAAAAGTTAACAATTCAAGGAAAATATGTAAGTCGTGTTGCATCCAAGATCGGATAAAAGTGCAGGATTACCTAAAGACTGGCAATTTGAAGGACATCTGTAATCCACCTCTATCCAAAGTTAGATGATGTGCAAGATTACTCGAAAGCTGACAATTCAAGGAATATCTGTAAGCCGCCTCTATCCAAAGTTGGATAATATGCAAGATTACCTGAGGTTTGACAGTTCAAGGGACATCTATAAGTTGCGACGACATGAAAGATGCGCAAGATTTACTCAAAGTCATATGCAAAGATTATCGTTGAATAGCCGAGAAGGCCATCATGTTAGATACTACAACAAGCGGTTACAAAGACCATCATCTCCAATGGCCAAGATGGTCATCTCGTTCAAAAAATCATCACGTTCAACCATCACAAAGGCAATCTTATTCGATGTCTGAAAAGTTCATCATGTGTATATCGTCATCGGAACCATTGTTTCCTAAGACAAAGGCAGGGAAATATGGCATATCCCCCAAGATTCAATATATGCGAAGATAAGGTAAAGAAACTATCCCTCCTTGTTGAATTACTTTAATACTAATAATTTTGTTTTAAGATATTATCGAGAGCACCCGAGAAAATGAAATTCTCAAAACAAAATAACAGGTGTGAACTATGCCAAGAAGGACATCGCACGACATGAATGAATCAGGACATAGTCCAGAAGGGAGGTATAGAAACCATATCTCCATATAGAATTATGTTATCACTAACCATATTGTTTTTAGATGTTGCCGAGAGCATCCGAGAGGATGAAATTCTTAAAACAAAACCACAAGTGCGGACGATGCTAAAAAGGACGTAGCACAACATGGAACTTTTTCTTAGCAGCAAACTGGGACATAGTCTAGAAAGGAATCCAAACTTTCTGGATGCGAGTTGAGAATCAACTTCTGCTTCAATCAAACCACACCCCTATCAGAAGGCATGTGGGTATTTCTTTTGTTTCTAGCGTCAGTTTCTCATCCGAGGTATTTCTGAACTCACTTTGGAAGCAATATTTCTTTTATTCAAATCCGGGTGGTGATACACTCCGAGCATTGGAACTTATGTCCATGTAGCTCCTAGTTATGGATGTGAGGGCCTCACATCCGTAATTCAGGTGATTGCAAGCCTCTTTTCCATAATTTAATTATTTATCACTCATCCCGAACCAAAGTTGGTCTTAAACATAAAGATTACCTTTTCCACCAATTGAGTCGAACTACAAGTAGCCCGATTCCTAAATCCTAGGATATGTAGGTGGGCTCTATCTTGAAAACTCGGCTGCATTCCAAACTCTCCCTAATCCTCTTACTTCCCAACTTTCCAGTCTCTCCGTACTGTAAAACTGGGATAGTTTGGAATTTTTTGAAAATCGTGCATAAAATTAAATATCTTAAACTACAAGTAAACTGAATTCTCATGTAACCAAAAATATGTAGGAAATCCGATACCGGGGTTCGGCCATAATTCCTTGAAATTCGTGCTAAAACTAATTGTTTCCAAGAGATGAACTAGTGGTTGGACAAAATTGAGATTGTCAATTTCCTTTGCCCAGGATTCATTGTATTCACCCTACCCAAAGGGAGGAGCAGTTGTTGATACCCAATTTCCCCCTCCACTATCGAATTAGTTGTGAGCTTTTAAATTTTAAACAATTTTAATAATTAATTTTGCAATGAAAAGAATTTTTTCAAAATTAATCCCTAAGAATATTCTATAATTTTCATGAATAAAAATACGTCTACATATACTTATAATATATAGATATATATTATTTTTATGAATTTTAATAGGTATTTAAAGGATTTTCCCCAAAATTATTTTCAAAATGTTTTTAAAATTGTCCATTTTAGTCAAAAATGATTTAATCGGAAATAAATTATAAAATTGGTTTTTCATAACACATAATTAAATATGATGGCGAATTAATTATTTTTAGTTGTTTAAACAATAAAGCTCAATTAAATAATTCATATTTTGTTCATATCTATTCCAATTTAGGCCCAAACTCTTTAATTTTAATCGTGTGGCTATGATTTAAATCAATTTGATCGAATCTAGCCACATTTTCAAAGCAAAGTGGCCAAATCCTCAACCATTAATTCTCTTCTCCATTTTCAGCTCTTGCTATCCCAACACCAAACCCGATTCCCAGTCCAAATTCACTCCGACCCAGCCCAAATCCATTATATGCTCCCTCACATATACCCAACACACTCAATACACTGCTAATATACTCTCCCTTATACTCACGCGCCCACCGCTTTATTATTCCCCTTAAAAGGCCGCACCCTTTACCTTCACGCGCACAGTACAAACGCAACTTCATCCCCTTCGTCGTCTCTTTCCAGCAGACGAACATACCCAGCTCACTTGGGTGAATGAATTAAGGGTGACAAAAATGTTTCAAATTTAAGTTGTAGTGACTTAAGTTATTTTAATTGAGTAGAGGTGACAAAAATTAGATTAGGAATTAATGAGTTTTGACTCATTTTCTGAGTTGCCCTCAAGTTTTTATTTTTACACTTTGACCCATGGGACCCATTCCCCTTTTGGGAGAATTAAATAAAACCCTAATTTCCTAAAATGGGAGGGGAAAAAAAGGACCGCCTCCCCTTCTTTTTGCTTCTCTTCCTCTCGCCATTTTCAGAGCATTCTCCATTGTTGTTGTTGTTGTTGTTGTCTTCTTCTTCTTCATCATCATCATCTTCTTCTTCTTCTTCTTCATCATCATCTTCTTTTTCTTCTACTCCCCTGCCCTCCATTGTTGTTGTTGCTGCTGCCACAACTGCTGGTACTGGACCAAAATTTTGGACCAAATTTGTTCGTAATCACTGGGCATTGCTTCATAGGTGATTTTGGTAAGTAAAAATAATGATTTTTAGTTCAATTTCTCATCTGGGTATATCTGCTGTTTTTCTGCAATTTTCAGTAGCGTATCCAACAGATGACCCATCTGTTGCAACAGATGACCCATCTGTTGCAACAGATGATCTATCTGTTGGAT
This sequence comes from Jaltomata sinuosa, assembly GCA_003996215.1. Lineage (NCBI taxonomy): Eukaryota > Viridiplantae > Streptophyta > Magnoliopsida > Solanales > Solanaceae > Jaltomata > Jaltomata sinuosa. The sequence goes on from QJPP01004236.1 coordinate 110,169, forward strand.
TCATATTACATTAGCTGGCAAAGCTGGTTCAGAACCAGAAGCTTAATCCAACAGATAAGTCATCTGCTGCAACAGATGAGTTATATGCTGCAACAGATGAGTTATCTGTTGCAGCATATGACTTACCTGTTGGATTCATGTTCAGAATCAGTAGCTTGATCCAACAGATAGGTCATCTGTTGCAACATATAACTCATCTGTTGCAGCATATATCTCATCTGTTGCAGCAGATGACTTATCTGTTGGATTAAGCTTCTGGTTCTGAACATGTATCCAACATGTTTGTTGGGACAATGATATAATTTTATTGTTTTATATAGATACTCAACTTTACTATACTATTATTGATTTTTTTAACAAAACTCTTTAGGTATCATTTATGGAGAAATCAATAACAATAGGGGTTGATTGTCATGGTGAATGGATCGAGAAGAACAATCGATTTATTTGGCGTTGGAAGGATGGTGACTTGTTAGAAACGATAGCGATGACAGTCCAACAAGATATGTTGTATGATGATTTTGTTAACTTAATCATCAGTTGTTGTGAATTAAATTGCCAACCGAAAGATCTTGTCATCAGTTACATGCACAGCTCTTTTGAAAATCAGAGGGTCTTGCCTTTTACGATAAGGGATCAAGTTCGTTTGCGTGCTTATTTGAGTGATGCAGCTAGGCCCATTTTAAGGGTATACGTAATTGAAAAGCCGATAGAGAACCCCAATTTAGCTCAAAACTAACAAGATATGTTAAATGATGAGTTGGAGGATAGGGTAGATATGAATATTCCAGATAATGGAAGTGGGGCAGAATTGGATGGTCCAAGCTGTGGGGATGACCAAACTCCTACACCTGATGTTGGGAGCAATACAGTGGGCAATTCTCTATCAACACAGTCTATCCATGTACAAGAGGATGAAACAGGTTTTTATAAGGGAATGACATTCAAGAACAAGCAAGAACTAGCAACTTCGTTGAAAATTGCTTGCTTGAAAAAAGATTTTAGACTCAAGAAGGTGATTAATTCGCGTAATGTGTATTGTTTTAGATGTGTATATCAGGAGTGCAAATGGTGGATTAGGGCTGTGAAGCTTTTAAGTTCTGATAGATTCTGTATTACAACCTATGTAAAGTATCACACGTGTGGTTCTGAGCATATCACGAGTCATAATCCGTACGCCACAGCAAAAGTCATCGGTGAAATTTTCAAAAATAGGTTCCCCGAAGGTAAAGGCCCATCTACACAAGACATGAAACATCAAATTCGTACAGAATTGGGTGTTAAGGTGAGTTATTGGAAGATTTGGAAGGGCATAGAGATTGCAAAGTCTTTGATTAGGGGAACACATGAGCACGGGTATGCAATGCTTGATGCTTACCGTTATATGCTTCAGTCCGCAAATCCAGGAAGTAAGACAGCATTGAAAATTGATGAAAATGGAAAGTTTAAGTACTTTTTTGTATCCTATGGAGCTTGGATACGTGGTTTTGAGCAAATGAGAAAAGTCATAGCCGTTGACGGGACATTCTTGAGGAGCAAGTATGAAGGAGTTTTATTGTCAGCTGTGGCACAAGATGCGGAGAATCATATTTTTCCGCTTGCTTTTTGTGTAGTTGACAAGGAGTGCGATGCCTCATACCGATATTTTTTTGAACAAATGAGAAGCTATCTAGATGATACTGCTGATTTGTGCATAATTTCTGATAGGCATCCAAGTATCAAGAAGATGGTTTCAATTGTCTACCCTACAGCTCATTATGGTTGTTGCATAAGGCACCTTGGGGAGAATATTCGAAACAACTTTCACAATGCGAAGGTCGTATCTCATTTTTATAAAGCAGCAAAAGCGTACAAAATTGATGAGTTCAATGACCATTTCAATCAAATAAGAGACATGGTACCAGGAGCAGCCGAACATCTTGAACGTGTTGGATTCCACAGGTGGAGTAGAGCATTCTGTCCGGGAAATAGGTATAATATTATAAATTGAGTGATTTATTTGAATTTATTGTCAATTATATCTTACTGGTGATTATTTATTTGTATAGGTATAACATTATGACGACAAACATAGCTGAGTCGGTGAATGCAATGTTCGACGTTGAAAGAGAATTTCCCATTGTCGCTCTATTTAATGAAATAAATAGGAGATTTGCACAAAAATTTTACGAGAGGCGTACGGAGTTCATCAACTCACCAACCATCTTTGTCCCTGAAATGGGTGCCAACTACAAGTTCAGTGTCACCGGTCATGGTGAAGTTGCTACGGTCGATTTGCAAGCAAGATCTTGTACATGTAGAGTATTTGACATGGATAAAATACCTTGTCCACATGCTATGGCAGCGCTTCGAGTCCAATATGGTGAAGATTTTGGTAGGCGGATTTATGAGTACTCATCCTCATATTATACGGTGGAGAGATACATCATTGCATACTGTGAGGAAATTCATCCTGTGCCTTCTGAAGAATCTTGGAATGTTCCTTTGGAGATTTTAGAGAGAGAAATATCTCTTCCACATATTGACCCAAGCAAACCGGGAAGAAGGCGAAAAAAGAGGAGGCGTGGAGTCGGAGAATCATTTCAAACAAGAAAAAATAAGTGCTCTATATGTAAGACGGTTGGCCACAAAAGAACTACATGCCCAGATCGAAATGCTCCATAATTGTTAATGTTGCACTCATTTTCTCCATTCTTGTAATAGTAATAGTATTGTTATTCTGAACTTTTAGTACTTTTTTATGATATTTCAATCGGTGATGTTTGTGAACTTAACTGATTTATATATTACAAAAGATGGTAAAATCTGTTGGGAATAATTAAATATGTTACTACAAATATTGGAAATAATATGTTCCAACATAATAAGAGTAAACCAACAGATGAGTCATATGTTGCAACATATGAGTGATATGTTGCAACATATGACTCATCTGTTGGAACAGATGAATCATATGTTGGATGAAATTAAAGCAGTAGCTACTGCTCTGATTTCATCCAACATATGACTCATCTGTTGCAACATATCACTCATATGTTGCAACATATCACTCATATGTTGCAACATATCACTCATTGTAATTGAAGTTGTTAATTGAAAGCTAATTATGATTAAATAACTTAGTTTATTGCTACTCATGAGTTAATTAAGCAATTTACATCAAATAAGTCAATTGATCCCTCTATTTAGGGTCACTACACTTAGTTGATCATGCAATTATTGTGTATTCACTGAGATTGTAATTGAAGTTGTTCATTGAAAGCTAATTATGATTAAATAACTTAGTTTATTACTAATCATGAGTTAATTAAGCAATTCACACCAAATAAGTCAACAGATGAGTCATATGTTGCAACATATCACTCATATGTTGGATGAAATTAAAGCAGTAGCTACTGCTCTGATTTCATCCAACATATGACTCATCTGTTCTAACAGATGAGTCATATGTTGCAACATATCACTCATATGTTCCAACATAATAAGAGTAAACCAACAGATGAGTGATATGTTGCAACATATGGCTCATTTGTTGGAACAGATGAGTCATATGTTGCAACATATGACTCATATGTTGGATGAAATTAAAGCAGTAGCTACTGCTCTGATTTCATCCAACAATGAAGTGATTGTTGCAAACATATGAGTCATATGTTGCAAACAATCTCACTCATATAATTGCAACATTATGAGTCCATTGTTGCAACAGTATCATCTCATATGTTGCAACATATCACTCATTGTAATTGAAGTTGTTAATTGAAAGGTAATTATGATTAAATAACTTAGTTTATTACTAATCATGAGTTAATTAAGCAATTTACATCAAATAAGTCAATTGATCCCTCTATTTAGGATCACTACACTTAGGTGATCATGCAATTATTGTGTATTCACTGAGATTGTAATTGAAGTTGTTAATTGAAAGCTAATTATGATTAAATAACTTAGTTTATTACTAATCATGAGTTAATTAAGCAATTCACACCAAATAAGTCAACAGATGAGTCATATGTTGCAACATATGAGTGATATGTTGCAACATATGAGT
>QJPP01004237.1:0-17486 GCA_003996215.1 Jaltomata sinuosa
CATTTTGATATGTAGATCATTGTTATGATAGGAGGGCAGCTTGTGGATACTTCTCGGGGGAGATAAGCTTTGGTCTTGTGGATTGGGTTGTGCGTGCGTACTCGACTTTTTTGGTAGATTATGGTTTACTATTTTCTAGACTTTTCTCGTATGAGGTATGAATATAATAACTTGCTAATATTTGGTGGGATCTTGTTATTTGGATACGGTTGTGAGTAGGCTTATCGATCCTTATAGGTGATTTAGCTGCTCTAGAGTAAGATTTTGGCTAGCAATCCTTAGTATAGGTTGTAGCTTTCTGTAAGACTTGGCGTAAGTGGTGTAATATCCTTGGATTAGGGTTAGATGCCTTAGTTTAGTCTAGACTACTTGTGATTGAAGTTTTTAGATTAGGGAGCCTTCGCTTAGAATTAGATAAAGGTTCAGGATAGAGTAGGTGTTATCATTACTTTGTTATTATTATTATTACTATTCTTGTAGGTTTGGTGTTCTATTTATCATGTAACTGTGGGCCCGAGGTTGTGGATATGGGACTTGCAGGAGCCAGGTCAGTATGGTTGTGTTGTGCTTATGTTTCTTTGGTCGTACGCTTTATGCTTAGTTCCAGATAGTGGATTACTTTAGGTGGGTCCTTCGGGGGTTGGTAGATAGTGTAGTTTTCCCTTTTAGTATTTGTATTAGAATAGTCGGCCTTATCATTCTATGGGTATAGTTCATGGTAGGGTAGTTTCTTACTTAGTTTTCTGGTTGTTCTTAACATTTTATATTCTTATGGTTGGCTTGGCATGCGAATTTGTGGGCATGAGGCCATGGTGTTGGGTTGGCTGGAGTCTAGTTTAGGACGATATTGTTTTGAAGGGTGAAATGCCCTATCTTGGTTTAGTTGCATGCATATTATGCATGCATACTTATATTTGAATTGATTCGTATTCATCTCTTTTTTCACATAATATTGGGTTATGTTATGGATCGACGGGAGTTGAATGGTACAAAATAATGGGAATCAATTGGCTCGGTGGTTTAATAAGAAACTCTTCTTTTAACAAAGAGTTTCAAACTAAGGAAGGATTTTACTGATTTAGGCCAATATCTAACGTTAAAACCCAAAATACTTCCTTTTCAAATGAATGGAGCTCCAGGGAGAGCGCCTCACTTTTATCACTATGTTTCAATTAATAAAGAGGGAAAATAGTTTCTTTTCTATAAACTTATGCGTTTAAGGAGAAATTATACATCACTATTTTACTGACTTTGAGATGGGAAAATACTTCTATTTTGTGCACTTGGTTTGAGAGACGATTTCAACCTTCCTTTCCAATAATTATGGGATTGTATTGGTAAGCTCTAGTGGCCCATGAGAATACCCTGGGTTTTCTTGATTATACGTGGAGATTATGGCATTAATTGTTATACTGATAAGCTTTGGCATCCTAAACGGACATTCTAGGTATTATGATATGGTATTGATTGGTAACCTCTGGTGGCCCATGAGGTGACTTAGGGTTCTCATTCATTATTGCATTAGCCACATTTCATTTCATTTCATCCATTCCATATCGCATCTTCATGGTATCCCTTGCTTATCTTTACTATCAGAATCTGTGTGTAGTTGGCTGTCTTTATTGGGTATATTTTCTGGACTCGGGAAGTCCAAAGTGGTTATAGATGGTTTACTGTTTATGCTTTTCATATTGTGGTGGTATTTCCCCTTTATATTTAGGTTTTGACCACTATATTTCCTTCTAACTCATCTTTCTTACACTTGGGTTATATTCACTTTTTGTTATATTTATATCTTATTTGAGCTCAGTGGGCCGATGATGCCTACTAGGTACCACATGTTTTGGTACTCATACTACACTTCTGCATCTTTTTGTTGATGTACATCCTAGTATGGGTTATCACCATTGATTTGTTGTCCTCATGCAGAGTTGCTGACTGGAGACATTGGATGAGCTCTTGACGATCAGAGTTGATCCATCTCCCTCTACTTTTGGACTAGTCTCCTACTGTACCTTCAAATATTTTTCATATTTTGTTGTATCTATCTAGAACATCTAAGTTATAGTAGCACTTGTACCAACTAACACCAGGTCTTGGTGGATTCTTGTGTATTTTATTCTATCCCCTTCTCCTTTTTACTTATGTTGGTTTATCGTATCTCCTGTTGTTATTGTTGTTTCTTCCACTTTTGGGTTCTTTCTTGAGTTAGCCCATTACTTGTGGTTTCAGGCTAAGGGTTGGCTTACCTACCGGTGGGTTATAGTAGGTTCTATCACGACTTAAGTTTTCGGGTCATGACAAAGTGGTATCAGAGCTCTAGGTTCACCGGTGTTGTTAGTCCAAGGGCAGGTGTCTAGTAGAGTCTCGCAGATCGGTACGATGACGTCTGTATCCTATCTGTGGGAGGCTATTGGGCATCCTTAGAAAAAGTTCCATCTTGTTGATTCCTTGTCATATGTTCTTCTCTCTATCAAAGTCTAAACATCAATTGTTCCTTTCCTTCTCAGATTATTACAACGAGGTCGACAGCAGGCTTGGGTGAGGCTAATGCACCTGCTACTGGAGCGCGGTTACCAGAGTTAGGGGTTGAAGGTGTTCAGTTTTAGTCGAAGGGAGTGAGGTCAGCCCAGCCTCCAACAGGATTTGTAGCTTCGCTGGCCCTTTATGGTATTCTAGCCAGGATTTTTAGCTTATTGGAGAGTTTGTCATGAGCTGGGACTCTACCTAGTGCACCTGATGGTTCACTGATTAGAGTTGAGACACATACTTAAGCCCAGACAACTGCACATATTAGTCAGGGACTAGGAGCACAACCAGCTGTTGTGGCTCCCTATTTGGGTATTTTGTCAATTCCATTGGTTGCTTAGCCTATTGCAGCTAGGCCAGTTATGTTGATTGAGGAGCAGAAGATGCTGGGCAGGTTTATCAGATTGGGTCCTCTGAGGTTTTCTAGTGCCCCGAGGGAGGATTCTTACTAGTTCTTGATTAGTTGCCAGGAGAGGTTGCATACCCTTGGGTTAGTTAAGTCTCACGGAGCTGATTACATTTTATTTCAGATGGATGGTTTGGCAAAATAGTGGTGGCAATCTTATACTACTTGCAGACCAGTCGGGTCACCTCTGATGACTTGGACTCAGTTCTCCGAGGCTTTCTTTGAGAATTTTGTACCTCGCATCTTGAGGGAGAGGTTGAGGGATCACTTTACCATGTTAGAAGGCTCTATGTCAGTTTCTGAGTATGAGACATGGTTCCATGAGTTGTCTAGGCATGCTACTATGATTCTTCCTACAGAGAATGAGCGGGTTCTCTAGTTTGTCAGAGGGTTAGATATGCCACTTCCTTTTGCTACATAGCAGCTAGTGGAATCAGGGCTACATTCTTTGCATTTGTTGATCATGCACGGGTTTTTGAGGGTATATGTCTTGAGGCCGGTGGAGGTGATAAGTTGGTATTCTACCTACTTATTTATCTTCTAATCTTATACCTTTGCTAGTATAAAGTGGATAAATAGTGCAATTTGACATGAAATTCCTTCTATTTTTTACAGGTTTATGTGTTTTAGAAGTTTTCGGGAAAGATTCGAGTGAAAACAAGTCAAATAGGACCTAAAAGGAGTTGTTGATCACTTACACCAAAGTACTCATCACGACCGCGAGGGTATATCATCTGACCGTGATGCACAAGGAAACAAATAATCTATCGCGACCACAAGCTACAAGTCATGCGACCGTGAGGCACAAGAAATTAAAGCCACACGACCGCGAGAGTGAATCCACGCGACCGCATGGAAGGAAAAGATAAAGCCTCGCGATCGCGAAGCATGATCACGTGACCGCAAAGAAGGCGTCATCAACTGCAGGACAGATTTGGAAATTCCCACTTTTGGAAACCCCAATTCATATAAACACCTCCAAGCTATTTTGGAAGCTATCTTTGGCAATTTTCACAACTTTTGGCAAGCTTGGAGAGCAAGTTCATCAACCAACACCATAGGAGTGAAGATTTGGATGCTCTTAATTGTAAACTCCTTAGTTTCCATTCTTCAACTCTTGTTCTTAATTTCTATTTAATTGGTGTATTGTTGACTTGAGATTTTGGATTTGAATTAGAGATAATACTTGTTGGGTTATTGAATTCATATATAGATTTTGTTCTTATTTGATTATTTGGGTCTCTTGAATCTTCCATGCTTGAACTTATAGTCAACGGCTGCAAACATTGACTTAGCTTTCTAGTTTGGGTTTTTGCTTGAGAAAGGATTACCCTAAATTTAGGAAGGTTTTATAGTGGGGATTTGGGATTTCCACTCTAGACCAAGGCTAGAGATAGTTTGGTTTACGGAAACTCCCATCTAAGAATTAGGGTTAGAGATAACCCAACTCACCCAAATGAGAATTTGGTTATTGTTTACTCGTGGTGATTCAGGAGAATACACGAGTTGTGTGTTGATTGGTCGAAAGACGTCAATTACACCTTTAGCCAAGACTACCCAAGTGTTAATCGGCTGCAAGTCTTGTGAATTAACTGTCTTTTGACAAAGCCAATCACGAGGGAGCGAGGTATTATGTTGGAAGGATTAGAGGAGAAATGGGCCAACTTCCACGGAAAGTTAGTTACTAGTGGGTGGTTGTGCTTCGCCGCCGAGCCTATCAAGGCAAACTTTGTTATGGTCCATGAATTTTATGCTAATGCGGCCGAGATGGACTTCGTGAATAACTTAATGGTGAAAGTGCGGGGCAAATTGGTTCGGTTTGATCAGGAGTTGATCAATGGATACTACAACCTCCCGAATGTCGATAATGCCACATACAAATCCCGAGCTACAGAAATAGGGACCGATTAGTTTGTGGAGCACCTACGTGATGGCACAGTCCCACAATGGATAGCATTGAATACAAGGATTGAGTCCTCGGAGTTTAACCTTAAGGCCCACACTTGGCTTTTGATCATTTGTGCCCAAGTCATGCCTTCAAAGAATGAATTTGATGTGACCCCTGATAAAGCAAAGGTCATTGTGCTATGATGGAGGGTCTCTCAGTGAATGTAGGGCAACTGATCATGCAAGAAATTCAACAAGTGGTCCTTGATGGTAGCAAGAGTCTGCTATTTCCTTCATTGATCACTCACTTATGCTATGAAGCTGGGGTTACAAAGAGGGATGGTGAAAGTGAGAGGAAGCCCGAAAAATTGATTCACCCTTTGAAGAAGAGAGGCCCTATGAAAGCATTGAAGAAGAGGAAGATAGACCTGGATTCACCATTATTTGGTCTATTTTTTGAGTCTAGTGAGGCACCTGAGTCAACTGCTGCTGCTGAGACTATTGGTCCTCTCAGAATTGGGCCTCCGACACTCCGCCACATCTCCAGCCAGGTCTATGGCATGGATGCCCATCTTCGACAGATTGTAGTAGGCTTACCTTTGGGTCTGGGTGAGACTTCCACTGCACCATCATCTGGGCCGCCACCCTCTACTACTCCCAGTGGCCCTACACTAGCTAGTGTAGCAAGCCAGCAGTAGCACATCAAAGAGAGGTTGGCTAAGGTGGAAAGGCGATAGATAAAGCAGAGGGATCATGATAGGAAGCAAAGAAAGTTCCTCACGAAGATGATGAGCACTTTGAGGAAGCTATATGTGTCTGACGCTGAGGAGGATGCTGATGAGAAAGACTGGGTCCTTTCTGGACCTAGCAGTTCTAGTTCTGAGTGATACACCCTTCAAGTAGCCCCCTCAAACTCTTCTCTTATTTTATTGCAGTGAGGGCACTGCACGTTGTTAGTTGGGGGTGGCTAGCACTCTATCTAGCATGTTGTTTTATTTTGGATATTGCACCCTTGTCGGGTTTGTTTCTTTTTATTGTTGATATGGATGGTTTAAATTGTTAGTTTCTTTTCTTGTAGCTTCTTTGTTTTTGTATTTATAGTAAGTGTGTTGGATGTTTTGGAGCTATGGAAAGTCTGAGTACCTGTTAGGCTAGATAGAGCTTGTAAAAGTTAGGACACAGCATCGCACATATCGATGTGTGAACCACACGAGCTTCGCACATGCCCACTGTTGGCTTGTGCGTTGAATGTGCGACCTGCAATTTGGCATGGGCGAATCAAATGTGCCTTTTGATTGTGATGGTTGGGTTGATCCACTTTGTGTAGCCATACCAATTTAGATAGATGAATTGGCCTAATGATAGACTAAGTGACATCATTCTTAAGGAAAAATCATCATTTTTTGAGGTTTTGGTTGCGATTGACTTGTTTGGTACTAATGAAGTAGTCTTCCATGTTAAGTGAAATAAGCTACCCTTCAAAAAAAATTGTGAAAAGTGCATGGCAAAGATTAATGTTTGACAACCCCTTTAATCTTTTTGTGACTCTTAGCCTTTTAACGGTGATAATATGGAATGGCTCCTCCTTGTTCTTGTTTATGAAGTTAAAATCGATCCTTCTTGAATGATTCACATGCCATGTGTGGTGAGGTTTAGTTGAATAATTCTTGAGCTTGCTTGTATTAACTAGAACTTGCCCGGTTAATCTTTAAAGATAGTCTTGATTACTTTTGGTTGGAGAAATGATCTTAGGCCTTCTTTGTGATTATCGAAGCCTACTTAGCCTTAAAAGCCACCATTGCACATAGATTGAATCATTAGTCACCCCTCTTGAGCCTAATACCTTTTCTTTGGTAACCTTGATACAATCCTTAAAGCATTTTTGAACATGAGTCCCTCTCTTGAACCCGTCCCTCCTTGAACTCCACAGTTGTGAAATCGATGCTAAAAGCCTATGTTTGGGGGTTGATAAAGGTACCTTGGAGGAGTGCTAAATGACTAAATCATGGTTTGTTGCTTAATAAGAATTGCCAAAAAGAAGGAAGAAACAAAGGAAAAGAGGAAAGGAAAGAAAAGAGAGTATCGATCTGGGGTGACTTCCATATTGTATGCAAACTGTTGAGCAAAGTCTCGGGCCAGGTCACTCCACTTGGACCATTTCTTCAGTTCTTGGGAGGTGAACCATTCTAAAGCCTCTCCGCCTAGACTTCGACTTAAAAACTTCATCAACAAGGCGTTATTTTTTCGGGCGCCGACCATTTAGTTGCAATAGCTTCTTAGATGGGCTTCAGGATTCCTGACACCATTGATGGTATCAAACTTTTGAATTTTGAATCCTTATGGTAGGTCTATTTTAGGGTTGATACAGAGATCATCATAATCATAGCCCTTCTCGTAATGCAAACCTTGAAACTCTCTAATCCTGGCTATCTCCTATCTTATCTGTGCCATGTCATGGTCATGTTTGTTTTTTGTGGCTCTTAACTCTTTTTCCTTATCCTTGTAGTGATCCAGCTCAGGGCTTTCTGGTAGAATGGGGTATGGTTGGTGGTACATTTTGAACAGGCGGGGGTTGGACGCGTGGCATGGCATTTGGGTATGTAGGAGTGTAATTATGGGGATTAGTGACGTTGGCAACATTAGGATGGTTATTTTGAGAGTTGTAGGTATTTGGCGGCGTGTTTTGATAGTTTGGAGGGAGGTTTTGCGAAAGGTAGGCACTTGAGTTGTTACTTTGGTTAGTGTGCTGGACAGGGGAAGTATGAATTTGATATGAGGATCCAATATGAGGAGGGTTGTTTGAAAGGGGTTCATTGGAGGGTCTAGGCATGAAGGTTGATGTGAATTGTTGCTGGCTTGATTTGAACCCTCCCAAATTGTCTAAGAAACCTTTGCGGAGCATAAGGTCGGTTCCCGTGAATTCCTGGGAGAGGGAGGAAAGCTAGATCATGACATCTCACAATTACCTCCTTCGAGTGAAAATCATCGAATATCATCTGCACATTATCCTCTCCAAGCTCACAAAAATCTTGGGCCCATCCTATCTTGGTCCTGTTCTTGGTGCCTCTATCACTAAGTACCTCTGCCAATACTACGAAGTTATCATGTCCATCTGGGTTAAGGATTTCCTGGCTTCCGTTATCTTTGGCCAAATGCTTGAGAATCCAATATTGTAGAAGTAGGTTGCACCCTTGGAAGAAACGATGACCGTTCTTGCATTTCCCCAAGGCTCTATAAATATCAGATAAGATGACAGGTACTAGAGGAAAGTAGCTGACGGTGGTTCCTTCTTTCAGGCCATGGAACATGGTATGGGCCACCATTGTTACCCTGGTATTGATGCGGAGTTTTTCGTTTAGAGGAAATACCATAATTCCTAAAAGAGCAATAGCGAATGCCAAGGCTCGGGTCTTGTCCCACTCTTGAAACGTGTAGAATTCACCTAGGTACTAAAAGAACCCTTCCCTAGTGCCAAAGTGGTTGTAGAGTTCTTGAAAGGAGATACTTGGACCCCTTATCCATGGGCATTCATTCTCCCGCAAGTGGAGATACTTTGCAATCTGAGTCGGGGTGGGTCTATTCAGTATTAAGATGCCTTGTTGAGGCCTTAATCACCTTTCATTGGTTGTTCCCACGGTCTCTAGGCAATCCCTGAGTTCTTCTATCTATGGGGTCATTTCCATTGTTCCAAACTGGAATACCATTTTCTTGTTATCCCAATATCCCGTTAAAACCTCGATCAATTCTAGGTAGGCCTCCATATCTAATAAAGACGACAAATGTCCCATATACTGATGGACTGTCTTCTGACGATTAGGAACCAAATTTATCCACCACATTCGAATAAGGAGAGGCGCCTCTTTCACTATATAGAACTTGAGGAATTTTGACATCCTACAAAACAGATTAGTTTGTTAGCCCTTCCCCTAGGACGATAGTCCGGCGACAACACATATGTCTTTCAAACGGCGCATAGTTCAATGCTATGTCATCAGGTCGGAAACCCTTTTGACGCGATTTGGCTGTTTACTAATGGACTCAATATCCCTTGGATATTAAGACATCCTAGGCTAATGCCTATTTTTGGATTTGGTTTCGCTCTATCCTGAGTTTCTAGAATAGGTTTCGAAATTGACCGGGAACCAAGGCAGACAACCCAAGATTGAAATAACAAGTGACCGTTACCTGACCGCGGGTCAACTACTTCACTCGTCTATTTTGGAAATTGTGTGTTTCTGTTAAGAACGACCCTAATGAGTTGTGTAATCACCTTTTTATCCCTAATGCAGTCTAATGTTTTTGCTAAGGGAGGCGGAAATGCCATGAACAGTTTACAAGTGCGAGAAAGTAAACAAGTAATGAAAGAAAATAAGGTTTACTAATTATTACAATTCCAAATAGTTAGTCAAATAAGTTAGTTGCAAAAAAGAGGGTTAGAACCTAGTTGAACAGTCCCCAACGGAGTCGCCATTTCTGTTTTACAGAAAAAATGACTTGTATTTGAAAATCATTTCGAAAATCTAAGTTAAAGTTTCAAAACGTTTTCAAGTAAAATCAAGAGTCGCCACCTAGTTCATATAAAAGTAATAACCAAGAAAAGGTTTTAAAGGCACTCGGGATATCCGCTAACTCGCGGTTATCCGAACTTATTTGAAAATAACTTATTTTGTACTAACTTTGAAAACATCTTGTATTTAAAATATCTTGTATTAATCTTGATTCAAGAAAAACATGGCGAATGAGACGTGATTAGAGAAAATTAATACTTGTACTTTGAAAATGGAAACACATAAAGAGTTGGTTCAAAAGAGGAAGAACATGCTTGTTGTTGACAGTTTAAAGAACACAAAATATTTAATCATTTTATACGAAAGTGATTAACAAGAAAAGTTAGTCCAATTATACAAAGATAATTCTAACTTTTCAAAGAAACTAAGAGAAAGAAAAGTGATTAAGCTTTGAGCTCAATCAAATCCCTGTCCTAATCTAATTTGTGGGCCCTCTTTAGGCCCACCGCCGTTCCTTTTTGGATCGTTTCTGTCAACCTTGCCTTCTAAATTTTTTATTATTGTTGTTCTTGCTTTGGGCTTGGCCCATTTATTCAATCTCAGTTCTTTTGGACAGTTGCTTTTTCATCTATGGGGTTTCGACCCATTTCACTTTCTTAGACCTGTAGCTTCAGTCCAGCGGGCCGACTCGATAGGTTGTTGGGCTCTCATGAACCCAATTCGAAATGCAAAGGGTGAAAGGCAGAGTCCAAATATGGACTCGTTGGAATCACGTAGAAATAAAAGAAAGAAAATGAATCAGTAAATATACTTATGAATATGCAAATTATCAAGAAAGACCTTAAGGGATAGAACAACATGTGTTTAGCATCTAAGAGAGCAGCCCCAACTCAAAATAAACATATAGATGTAATGACCCTTCCGGTTATTTCCATGAATACGCTTTCCTTGTGCCGTTAGAGCGTGTTTGTAGCGGCCCCAAGTCACTTAATGCTCGTCAGGACCGGTATTTTTGTGTTGGGCCCATTTGTTTGGTCGCATTATAAGTTTTGAAGCCAAGCAAGTCGGCAAAAGTTATCGTAAGTTCTTTAATGAATTTTCTGAACTTTGGGTCAAATGTCTCTGAGCTTTTCTCTCAATATATAAAGAGTTAGAAGTCCCCCAAAATATCAAATCGAAGGTCTACGAGTCTAGTTTCCAACGCACAAAACCTCACATCCAACTGATCTCGGAGTAAAACGTTATGACTGTTTTACCGCGGACTGTCTGGCAGAAAACGGGTTGCGAACCGGGTCGCGAATCGGGTCGGGTTAAACTCGATTTAAGACTCAACTTTACGTTTTAAAATGCCATTTCATTTCTGAAACAGTGATAGAACATAAGGGAGGATCCCGAGAGAATTCTTGGGTATCAAAATCGTGCGTTGATGAATTACGAGCCTAAGCTTAAGAATTTTATTAGCATCGTGTGAGTATTTGAAAATATTTTATTTAAAATTAGAATTTGGTAAAAACTATATTATTATTGCCTTTTCAAAATATTTTAAAGGTTTATGGGAAATATTTTTGAAACGTTATAATTGTATATGTATTTATTTTATAAAGTTTTTATACATTGTAATATTTTAACGGAGATAGTAAATTTAGTTATGTTGAAAATTATTATTATAATATAGTAGGTTTTGTTTGAAATAATTTTCTAATAATTATGGTATATTTAAAATATTATATTTATTTTACCACGAATTTATGCAATACCCGAGTATATAAATAACGGGATAAGAGTATTATTTTGTTGCCTTGTAAGTGCCACCTCCACTCCACGTGTAGGTGGAGGGGGTGGCCAGCAATCACTAATAGTGAATGGTGGCATCATTGGAATTAGGCAGCATTAACAATGGCAATTGCTGCCTACTCACTTATATGATTGAAACTTAAGCCATTTGGACGAATTTGTATGTCAATGGCTGCCAAATTTTCATAACACTTCTGGGAACATAATTGTGGTGCAAAAATTACCACAGTACATCATTCACTTGTCACGTTAAAAGTTGATTCCAATAAGCAAGATCTTGATAATTTATTGGATCACCGAAAAGAAAATCAATTATCTACGTCAAGTTATTCAAGCCCAAATCCGATTCTGATTTAGTTTTGGATTTTCTCGGAGTGGTTCGAGTGTGATTTCATTTCGGAGCTTTTCGGAGAGGTTCAAGCTTGTCATCGGACGACAGGTAGGTTACGGTTTATTTTCCCTAGACTCCGCATATATAGAATAAAATTGTATTAATGGGCATCCTTGGGTTGGTTTATTAGGTTGGTACCACAGACCTCGACCGCTTTATTCACGTCCGCCTTCTTTTGTTTCTCCGTTGCTTGTAGTATTTGCCGATATATTTTATTTACCCTTGTGGTCCTGTGAGGCCTTGTTGACTCTGGAACATAGAAGGTGGGATTTTGGGAATGTCCGCGAGTCCCGGGCATAGAATTATCCTTCTAGGCTGGTTATGCTTGCTGAGTAGCTGTTGGCCTGTGCAGGGTCGATAGGTTGATTGTGAGCTGCTGGGCAGCTATTGTGTGTGATCATACCATTTCCATGCATATAAAGAGGTTTTATCCATGTTTTACTATGGTTTTGGCTTCGGGCCTACTGACACTATTTTCTAAACCTTGCATGGCCCGGGGGGCCCATTTTCGATGAAAATAATTTGGAAATGGTCTATTTAACTTGTGAATTTTCTGGGTAAAAGAAAGTAAAATTATGTTTAAAATCATCAGTTTTACGATTATCGCTAGACTCGGCAGGGCCGGGGTGCTAGTTGAGTTTTGTTGCTACTTGAGATGATTTTAGCCTCGGTCGGACCGAGCACCTGAGATGAGTTTTACTGTTTAGACCTGGTTATGCCCGGGCACCCTTGGAGGGGTTTTTGAGACATTTTCCTACTACTTTAGTCTTGGACAGGGTATGGGCATTGCTATTCGAGACTGGGTCTCCATCCTGATACCGGACTTGCTTCCGGATGACATGTTCTGATACTGAGTTTTAGTATGGGGTCTGGGACCTCCATGGACCTTGCCATCTGGGCCAGGGGATACGGGCTGCGTGTGCCGGAGGAGGGGTATATGGTGGAGTAGAGGTATACGGGCAGTGTCCTTCCATGGAACCTACCTGCTGGGCCGGATCGGCGCCAGAGGAGGTACATACAGAGATACCATGGCACTTGAGATCTTCATGCATCATATCATTCATTGTTTGAGGCTCCACCCTTGTTTGTTGTTTGCTGATTGTACGCTCCGGTCGTATGGGATGCCGGAGGGTTTGTTTTCACTTGTTTGTATTCTCGGTTGTATGGGCGGCCGGGGGACTGTAGGTAGACTTTTGCTATTTATTTGCAGAATTGTTCTCTATTATGGATAAGTATGAGATTGGTTACTGCTAGACTGTTAAGGTGTCTGGTGAGGGATGTGATGATGTTGTGTGGTTGTGAGTTCTAATTGTCTGTCATGTCTCGAATCATGTACTCTCCATTTCGTAACGTAAACTTATTTTGTATAACTGATTATCTGCAAGGACCCCAGGTGCGTTGTTTCTTACTTTCACCTGTGCCTATGGTGTGTATATTCTGCTTACTAGCCTCACATGTGGTTCTGTTGATTTCCCTCTGGGCTAGTTCCTGTGTACCTTTCGTTGATTTCTGTGACTAATTGCTTCTATTCTGTCTATTACTACGCTTTTATCTTATATGTGCCCAGTCGGCCTATGATACCTACTGGGTACCTTATGCTCCACATTTGGTGCTCACCCCTACCCCCTGCTTCTTTGGGTGCAGATCCTAGCGTGGGCCATCGCCGTTAGATCACTGTGATTCGTGCTTGGAGATCTGTCGGGGACTACTTCAGACTGAGGGTGAGCTCTTGGCGACCGGAGCTTAGCTTTAGTTTATCTTTTGCTTCATGTACTCTTTTACCATTCAGAGACATCTGTATATAAAGTTTCTGTTTATTTGCACTCCATGTATGTAGTTTGGCTCTATACTATGATACCAGGTCTTGGGGTTTGGTTTAGTTTCCGCATATGTATATATTTATATCCCTGTTATCTATTTTATTCGTCTTGTTCCCTTATTTGCTAGATAGTAGCCCATTACTAACAGTTCTGGGCTACGGGGTTTGGTTCACCTACCGGGGGTTGTAGGTGCCATCATGACCAAGAAATTGGGTCATGACAACTTGGTATCAGAGCTTTAGGTTCACCGGTGTCATCGGTATAGGAGCCAATGTCTAGTAAAGTCCTGCGGATCGGGGCGGAGACGTCCGTACTCAATCTTTGGGAGGCTACAGTGGCATTTTAGGAAATTTTACTCTTTCATTGCTTCTGTATCGTGCGTAGAACCCTTGAAGTTTCTGGAAATCTCATTTGTTCTACTTTATTCTCCCCGAGGATGGTTCGTACGAAATCATCGGCATCACGCGGAGATGAGCCTCCCACTCCAGTTAAGGTTCGAGGACGCCCTCGATCAGTGGAACCTCCTAGAGCTGCTAGAGTGGAGATAGAGCCCGAGCAGCATGTGGATCAGGGGGCAGCCCAGGTACCACCAGTTCCAGTACCAGCTCCAGCGCCCACTTCTGTGCCAGCTCCAGCCACAGCTCAGTCTCCAGATATTCGGGGATTACTATTACAGCTTTTGGGTGTGATTGGAGAGCGGCCTTCTGAGGTAGCGCAGACATCCGCTCAGGGGGCAGCCCTGGGTGCACAGAGCTTAGGAGCGCAGCCGGCTACTATAGCTCCCCATGCGGAGGTCATTCCGGTTCCATCTGTTGCACAGCCTCTTGCTCCTCGCCCAGTTATGACAGAGTTAGAGCAGAAGGAGTTGGGTAGGTTTTTGAGGTTAGTACCTCCGAGGTTTACTGGTACTTCTGGACAGGATCCACATGACTTTATTACTACCTGTGAGGAGATGTTGCATTATTTGGGTTTGTTGGAGACTCACGGGGTTGGTTATACTACCTATCAGCGTGGAGGGCCCAGATTGCTTGTAGACCACCATCGTCACCTCATTTGGCCTGGTCTGAGTTTTATGAGGCCTTTATGGCCAAGTTCCTACCCCAAAGTGATCGTGAGCGTCGCAGGGAGCAGTTTACTCACCTTACGCAGGGGTCTACGACTATCTCAGAGTATGAGACCCGTTTCCATCAGCTAGCACCGTTTGGAGCTATGATCATTCCTACCGAGGCAGATAGGATTCGCAGATTTGTATGGGGTTTGAGGCCAGAGATCAGGCAGCCAGCTGAGATATTGATTGCCAGTGGTCGGTCATTTCAGGCTATCGTAGACTATGCCTGCACTGTGGAGGACTTACAGCGACATGATCAGGGGTCCAGAGATAAGAGGCCTCGACATCAGGGTGTCTATAGTGGTTCCAGATATGGTGGTAGAGGCCCTGGCCAGTGGAGTCGGAGTTATCAGCCACAACAGTACCAGGGTCAGTCCAGCCGACCGGTTTAGGCTTCCCTTCAGACTTTCGGTAGTACCCAGTTCGAGCAGGGTCAGGGTCAGAGCAGCCATCAGGGCTATGGCGGCCAGTCTTCGAGGGGTATAGTTTCTGGGGCATCAGGTCGCGGTGGTCATACGGGATCTGCTGGTTCATCTCAATTGAGTAGGTCATCAGGGGCTTATTTTACTTGTGGTGCGATTGGTCATTTTGCTAGAGATTGCCCTCAGCAGGGTATAGTTCAGTTGGCCGAGCCTTTACGAGTAGTTCATCCCCCAGCTCGAGGGGGTGGTCGTCAGATTAGAGGTGGTGCTCCGCACGGCAGAGCAGGTGGTAGGGATGGCGGTCGGGCAGGTGGAGGTCGTCTTCAGTTTTACGCGGTCCCTAGGAGACCAGAGGTAGAGACCTCAGATGCTGTGATTACAGGTACGATTTTTGTGTGCCATCAGTCTTCTATGGCTTTATTTGATCCTGGATCCACTTGTTCATATGTATCTGCCTACTTTGTGCCTTGTTTGGGGTTGTCTAGTGAGCCATTATCTGTTCCTGTTTCTGTTTCGACCCTAGTAGGAGATTCTTTAGTAGTGGATCGGATTGTGAGATCCTGTGTGCTATCTATTGGGGATTCAGAGACCTGGGGTTATTTAATGATTTTTGATATGCTAGATTTTGATGTGATACTGGGCATGGACTGGTTATCCCCTCACCGTGTGGTTTTGGATTGTTATGCCAAGACCATTACCATAGCTGTGCCCGTTGTATCCCCGGTTGTGTGGTAGGGTTCTGTTAGCCATGCATCATCTGGGATCATCTCTTGTCTTCGAGCTAGGAAGTTGATTTCCCGTGGGTGTTTAGCTTATCTAGCATATGTCCGAGATGTTAGTGCTGACCCTACTTCTCCTGAGTCTGTTCCTGTGGTTAGAGACTTCCTCGATGTGTTTCCTACCGACCTGCCAGGCCTTCCACGTGAGAGAGATATTGATTTTGCTATTGAGTTAGAGCCGGACCTAGGCCCATTTCTATTTCTCCTTACCGTATGGCTCCTGCCGAGTTGAGGGAGCTTAAGGAGCAACCCCAGGATCTGTTAGCTAAGGGGTTTATTAGACCTAGTGTGTCACCTTGGGGTGCTCCTGTTCTCTTCGTGAAGAAGAAGGATGGGTCGATGCGCATGTGTATTGATTATCGGCAGCTGAATAAGGTGACAGTGAAGAATAGGTATCCGATGTCGAGGATTGATGATTTGTTTGACCAGCTTCAGGGTTCAGTCGTGTTTTCGAAGATTGATCTGAGGTCTGGCTACCATCAGTTGAGGATTAGGGCGGAGGACATCCCTAAGACAACATTCAGGACACGTTATAGCCATTATGAGTTCCTGGTGATGTCTTTTGGGTTGACTAATGCCCCCGCAGCCTTTATGAATTTGATGCACAGGGTTCTTGGCTCGTATTTGGACTTATTTGTGATAGTTTTTATAGACGACATCTTGGTATACTCGCGTAGTAGAGATGAGCATGAGCAGCACTTGAGGGTTATACTCCAGACTTTGAGAGATCATCGGCTTTATGCCAAGTTCTCAAAGTGCGAGTTTTGGCTTGAGTCAGTTGCATTCCTAGGGCACGTGGTGTCTAAGGATTGGATTAGGGTTGATTCGGGAAAGATTTCAGCGGTTTGTGAGTGGCCTAGACCTACTACTGTACTGAGGTTCGCAGGCTTTATTGGGCTTAGCAGGTTACTACAGACGTTTCATTGAGGGATTTTCTTCCATAGCAGCACCCTTGACTATGCTGACTAGGAAGGATATACCATTTCAGTGGTCAGATCAGTGTGAGGATAGCTTCCAGAGGCTTAAGGCCTTATTGACTTCAGCTCCAGTTTTGACTTTGCCGGTTGAGGGTCAGAGCTTCTCCGTGTATTGTGATGCTTCTGGGGTTGGTCTTGGTTGTGTGTTGATGCAGCAGGGTCGAGTAATAGCATATGCGTCGAGGCAGCTGAAGGTTCACGAGCGCAACTACCCCACTAATGACTTAGAGTTGGCGGCGGTAGTTTTCGCGCTCAAGATCTGGAGGCATTACTTATATGGAGTTCACTGTGATATCTTCACCGATCACCGTAGTCTTCAGTATATCACGAGTCAGCGGGAGTTGAACTCGAGACAGAGGAGATAGGTCGAGTTACTGAAGGACTATGACTTCACTATTCTATATCATCCGGGCAAGGCGAACATGGTAGCGGATGCCTTGAGTCGGAAGGCAGTGAGTATGGGTAGCCTAGCTTCTCTTTCAGTTTTAGAGCGACCATTGGCCTTGGACATCAAGTCCTTGGCTAACCGTTGGTTAGGCTTGACTTGTCGGATCCTAGCAGAGTTCTCGCCAGTGTTGAGGTTCGTTCTACTTTGATTGATCAGATTCAGAGCCGTCAGTTTGAGGATCAGCAGTTGTGTGACCTTCGTGATCAGGTTGTTCAGGGTGAGACCAGTCAGGCTACTCTAGATTCAGATGGGGTTCTGAGGTTTGATAGCCGCCTTTGTGTTCCGAGGATTAGTGATTTGATTCAGTTGATACTTCACGAGGCTCATTGTACTAGATACTCCATTCACCCTGGCACAGCAAAGATGTATAGAGACTTGAGGCAGCTTTACTGGTGGAGTGGCATGAAGCGGGACATA
>QJPP01004237.1:17506-53586 GCA_003996215.1 Jaltomata sinuosa
CCCAGATGAGTCTCATGTGTTGCAGTGGGATTCAGTTCAGTTGGGTGAGGATTTAGCCTTTGTTGAGGAGCCGGCAACTATTTTGGCCATAGATGTCAGGAGATTGAGGTCTCGAGAGATCCCGGTTGTTAAGGTTCAGTGGAGGCACCGTCCAGTCGAGGAGGCTACCTGGGAGACTGAGAGAGATATGCGGGATCAGTATCCGCAGCTATTTTAGCCTTCAGGTACCCCCCTTGACCTTGACATTCGAAGACGAAAGTCATTTTTAGTAGTGGATGATGTAATGACCCTTCTGGTTATTTCCATGAATACGCTTTCCTTGTGCCGTTAGAGCGTGTTTGTAGCAGCCCCAAGTCACTTAAGGCTCGTCAGGACCGGTATTTCGGTGTTGGGCCCATTTGTTTGGTCGCATTATAAGTTTTGAAGCCAAGCAAGTCGGCAAAAGTTATCGTAAGTTCTTTAATGAATTTTCTGAACTTTAGGTCAAATGTCTCTGGGCTTTTCTCTCAATATATAAAGAGTTAGAAGTCCCCCAAAATATCAAATCGAAGGTCTACGAGTCTAGTTTCCAATGCACAAAACCTCACGTCCAACTGATCTCGGAGTAAAAAGTTATGACTGTTTTACCGCGGACTGTCTGGCAGAAAATGGGTTGCGAACCGGGTCGCGAATCGGGTCGTGTTAAACTCGATTTAAGCCTCAACTTTACGTTTTAAAACGCCATTTCAGTTCTGAAACAGTGATAGAACATAAGGGAGGATCCCGAGAGAATTCTTGGGTATCAAAATCGTGTGTTGATGAATTACGAGCCTAAGCTTAAGAATTTTATTAGCATCGTGCGAGTATTTGAAAAAATTTTATTTAAAAGTTGAATTTGGTAAAAACTATATTATTATTGCCTTTTCAAAATATTTTAAAGGTTTATGGGAAATATTTTTGAAACGTTATAATTGTATATGTATTTATTTTATAAAGTTTTTATACATTGTAATATTTTAACGGAGATAGTAAATTTAGTTATGTTGAAAATTATTATTATAATATAGTAGGTTTTGTTTGAAATAATTTTCTAATAATTATGGTATATTTAAAATATTATATTTATTTTACCACGAATTTATGCAATACCCGAGTATATAAATAACGGGATAAGAATATTATTTTGTTGCCTTGTAAGTGCCACCTCCACTCCACGTGTAGGTGGAGGGGGTGGCCAGTAATCACTAACTGTGAATGGTGACATCATTGGAATTAGGCAGCATTAACAATGGCAATTGCTGCCTACTCACTTATATGATTGAAACTTAAGCCATTTGGACGAATTTGTATGTCAATGGCTGCCAAACTTTCATAACACTTCTGGGAACATAATTGTGGTGCAAAAATTACCACAGTACATCATTCACTTGTCACGTTAAAAGTTGATTCCAATAAGCAAGATCTTGATAATTTATTGGATCACCGAAAAGAAAATCAATTATCTACGTCAAGTTATTCAAGCCCAAATCCGATTCTGATTTAGTTTTGGATTTTCTCGGAGTGGTTCGAGTGTGATTTCATTTCGGAGCTTTTCGGAGAGGTTCAAACTTGTCATCGGACGACAGGTAGGTTACGGTTTATTTTCCCTAGACTCCGCATATATAGAATAAAATTGTATTAATGGGCATCCTTGGGTTGGATTATTAGGTTGGCATCACAGACCTCGACCGCTTTATTCACGTCCGCCTTCTTTTGTTTCTCCGTTGCTTGTAGTATTTGCCGATATATTTTATTTACCCTTGTGGTCCTGTGAGGCCTTGTTGACTCTGGAACATAGAAGGTGGGATTTTGGGAATGTCCGCGAGTCCCGGTCATAGAATATCCTTCTAGGCTGGTTTATGCTTGCTGACCGAGTTAGTGTGGGCCTGTGCACGGTCGATAGGTTGATGTGAGGCCTGCTGGGCAGCTATTGTGTGTGATCATACCATTTCCATGCATATAAAGAGGTTTTATCCATGTTTTACTATGGTTTTGGCTTCGGGCCTACTGACACTATTTTCTAAACCTTGCATGGCCCGGGGGGCCCATTTTCGATGAAAATAATTTGGAAATGGTCTATTTAACTTGTGAATTTTCTGGGTAAAAGAAAGTAAAATTATGTTTAAAATCACCAGTTTTACGATTATCGCTATACTCGGCAGGGCCGGGGTGCTAGTTGAGTTTTCTTGCTACTTGAGATGATTTTAGCCTCGGTCGGATCGAGCACCTGAGATGAGTTTTATTGTTTAGACCCGGTTATGCCCGGGCACCCTTGGAGGGGTTTTTGAGACATTTTCCTACTACTTTAGTCCTAGACAGGGTCTGGGCATTGCATATTCGAGACTGGGTCTCCATCCTGATACCGGACTTGCTTCCGGACGACATGTTCTGATACTGAGTTTTAGTATGGGGTCTGGACCTCCATGGACCTTGCCATCCGGGCCAGGGGCTACGGGCTGCGTGTACCGGAGGAGGGGGATACGGTGGAGTAGAGGTATACGGGCAGTTGTCCTTCCATGAACCTACCTTGCTGGCCGGATCGGCAGCCGGAGGAGGTACATACAGGGATACCATTTCACTTGAGATCTTCATGCATCATATCATTCATTGTTTGAGGCTCCACCCTTGTTTGTTGTTTGTTGATTGTACGCTCCGGTAGTATGGGATGCCGAGGGTTTGTTTTCACTTGTTTGTGTTCCTCGGTTGTATGGGCGGCCGGGGGACTGTAGGTAGACTTTTGCTATTTATTTACAGAATTGTTCTCTATTATGGATAAGTATGTGATTGGTTACTGCTAGACTGTTTGTTTCTGATTTGAGATTGATATGATTAGTTGAGTTTGATTCATGTCTCTGAGCATGCCTATCATTACTCTTTCTCTCTTCTTCTTACACTTGAGGTTACCGGTATACCGTCCATTTCGTAAACTTATTTTGTATACACTATTATTGCAAGGACCCCAGGTGTGTTATTTCTTACTTCCACCTGTGCCTATGGTCTGTATATTCTGCTTACTAGCTTCACATGTGGTTCTGTTGATTTCCCTCTGGGCTAGTTCCTGTGTACCTTTCGTTGATTTCTGTGACTACTTGCTTCTATTCTGTCTATTACTACACTTTTATCTTATATGTGCCCAGTCGGCCTATGATACCTACTGGGTACCTTATGCTCCGCATTTGGTGCTCACCCCTACCCCCTGCATCTTTGGGTGCAGATCCTAGCGTGGGCCATCGCCATTAGTTCACTGTGATTCGTGCTTGGAGATCTGTCGGGGACTACTTCAGACTGAGGGTGAGCTCTTGGCGACTGGAGCTTAGCTTTCGTTTATCTTTTGTTTCATGTACTCTATTACCATTCAGAGACATCTGTATATACAGTTTTGGTTTATTTGCACTCCATGTATGTAGTTTGGCTCTATACTATGATACCAGGTCTTGGGGTTTGTTTTAGTTTCCGCATATGTATATATTTATATCTCTGTTATCTATTTTATTCGTCTTGTTCCCTTATTTGCTAGATAGTAGCCCATTACTAACAGTTCTGGGCTACGGGGATTGGTTCACCTACCGGGGGTTGTAGATGCCATCATGACCAAGAAATTGGGTCGTGACAATAGAGGAAAGGGGAAGGGGTGAAACTCAATATCCAGTCGAGTAATGACGACGAACAAAGATTAACTCATACAATCTGTGAATCTAATCAAAGCTAATTTAGAACAGACCCAACGCTTAGTCGAAAAGAAGAAAGGAAGGCAATATGTAAGAACATGTCATCTCTACTTTCAGTCAACATGTAGCAGCTGCAGATATATAAGTGTTTTGATTCAACCATGCTTCACAATTCTGTCTAAATTTTCTATCAGGCAATCAAACATACCTAACTTCAACATGAACTAAGCTAAAGATCTATTCCACTGAGTCGAATAAATCCCCAAAGCACATGATTTAAAATAGATACAACATGCTACCACATGGACTCGAATCAATTTCAAACACGAGCATATTCATATTACTAGACTGATTTGACAGCTAAACATTTGAAGTTAAGCAATAGTTCAAAGCATGAGGAGTGCAGATTCTGAACATAAAAGAACTCATAAAAAAAATAAAATTAGAAACCCAAAATTTTAACTATGGAATCATGAGCTTAATTACTTATTTTCTCTCATATCATGGAGAAATTGTCGAAGAAAAGGACAAGAAGAGGCTTGGTATGAGGCATATTTTAATATGAAAGTACCAATCACATGCATACAATCAGTTTCTATCTTGATTTGAAACATCATACAAGAAAGAGGGATTTTTTTTAAAGAGGAGATTTTCAAGACAAGAACCCAAACTAACAATCCTACACAATTTGCAAATGAAATCAAACTTGAAACATTTAAGATATCAATTTGTTAAAACAATGCTAGTTTCAACATTCATATTATGAAGCATGTCATATACAAGGAAGATAATGGGGTTGGTGCCTGTTAAAGGGTACTGAGAACTTACAGAGATGAAGAACATGTCATAAAGGAGATATGACTCATCTCTAGTTCTAAATCACATTAAGGAATCCATAACGAAGTAAAACCAACTTATAATATCCACACAAACAGTAGTGTGATTCATATTTTCCAAGCAAACCAAAACAAAATCCAAACCATGTTTGACCAGCTCACACCCCAGCAAATATCAAACACACACAGCCATTTAAAATAACAAAGAACAGGGAACAAGAAAACAGAATAAACGATTCTATGAATTTTAGGGCTTAGCAACAATTTTTTACTGAACAAATTTTGAGCTTAGCACTCATAGTTTCATTAATTCGCAAATTAAACAAAGGAACAACCTAAAACAAGAAATCTCTAAAGAATTGATAATCACATAACAGCCAGCCTAAAACAAACAACATATTTATAAAAGAAAAGAAAGAAAATAGACAACTCTACATTATCAACAAGAAAACAAAGAAGATAAGAACATAGCAAAGCCAGAAAAGAGGGATTCACCTTTTTCGGAGCAGCGACTGAGACCACAAGCTTCAACGGAGAACTTTACCACCGCCAGAATTAGTATTATCCTCACTGAACTCTAATTTTAGTGTTTTTGATTCTAATAGTTGATTCGGTTACGTAGGGTTAGAGAAATGCTTCCCCAAAACCCTCATTTTCCCCCCAAATCAGCTCACCCAACACAATGAAAGGGGAGGGTTATTTATAGGGGAATTTTTGGGGTGAAAAAGAGGGGGAAACGAAGGGGAATTTCTGGGAATTTGAGTTGAGGAATTTGAAATTCCTTTGCTGGATAAGCTCGTCCAATAACAGTTTGTACGAATTTGTACAAATCCCCACTGAAAATGCAGAAAAATTGCCACCTAGGGCAATTTTGAGAAGCTTCACAACCTGGACAACGTGGATTTGACAGAGGGGAACGTTGTTTGGGTATTTTAACAGAGGTGATGAAGATTTGAGCATTGGTTGTTAGGGTTTGTACTAGTTTTTGTTGTTTTCTTAACAAAGAGAGAGAGAGGAGAGAGGAGCGACGCCACGTACCCCCTCCTGGTACCTTTGTGGTACAAATTTTTGTGTTGGGCACGTTATTTGTACCGTGGAGACAAAGGTTTTAGGAGGCGACAACTTACGGTTCTAGTGTTGGTAAAGAGAGAAGATGAAGGAGAAGCAAAAAGGGAGTGATAAGGGGTTATTTTGTCTGTGTAAGTGAAAGAGAAAGAGGAATAGGAGTAAGGGTGATGTTGGGCAGGGTCGGTCGGGTCAAGCGGGTGAAAGGTTGGGCTGGAGGGAATTAAGAGCTGGGCCAGCCAGGGTTAGGGGATTTGCTAGCCCAATTTGTCAGCTGTAACAAAGAGGTTATAAGGGTATTGAGGATTTGGCCATATTTTGCAAAATGTGGCCATTTCAAATTAAAGATTTAGCCAAATTGAATAGGATTTAGGAAAATTCGGCTAAACTTTAAATAACTTTAGGGATTTATGCTAGAGTAGAAATAAAGACGGATTAATTAGAGTTAATTACCCGAGCCATTTTAACTTTAAACAAATTGAAATAATTATCATGTTCAACACATAATTTCCCTTTTTAATCATCATGAAATGAATTATTCAAATAACCTCTTATTTGAATTAGATAGATGAAAATAAAACGCTTAACCTTTTAAAAGGATTTCTTACGAAATTAAACTCTAAAATAGTTCTTTAAATAAATTTATATAACTTTAACATAATAAAGACGAAAAATATAAATTGTACTCAGAACTATTATAAAGCTGATTTAAAAATATTTTATCCATTTTTACAAAACAATTATTTCCCGAATTGTTTAAAATTCAACAAGGCTCAAGGTTAATTCGCAGTGTGGAGGGTAAAAATTGGATGTCAACAACTGTGCCTCCTTTTGGGTAGGGTCAGTGTAATGAATGAACGAATTTGTTGATGTTGCACCCATAAAGTATGGAAAGTGCCAAACATTGGGAACTACCCGGGGAGGAGTTAGGAACAGGAACAAGGAGAAGCGAGAACCACTTAAATGGAGGAATCGATTGTATTTCATCCTTTGTAGCGGAGTTTCCGTGGTAAGGTACAAAGCTTTTTGTCTGGGTATTGGGCAGACGTACTCAACCCTAGGCAAAGGGAATTGATGTTCCCAATTTTATCCGACCACATGTCCATCTTCAGGAAGCAGTTGGTTTTAGCATGAGTTTCGAGGAATTATGGCCGAACTCTGGTATTGAGTTTCCTACATATCTCGGGTTATACGGGAACTCATGCCACTTTTAGTTCAAGACGCTTGATTTTACGCACGTTTCTGAAAGGATTCCAAACTATCCCAGTTTCAAAGTATGGAGACACCGGAAAGCTGGAGAGTAAGGGGATTGGGGGGTTTGGAATGCATCCGAGTTTTCAAAACAGAGCCCGCCTACATATCCTGAGACTTGAGAATTAGGCTGCTTGTAGTTCGACTCAATCGGTGGAAAAGGTAATCTTTATGTTAAGACAACCTTTGGCTCGAGATGAGTGACAAATAAGTTGAGCTATAGAAGAGAGCTTGTAACCTCTCAACTATGAATGTGGGGTACTTCACACCCATAAGTAAGATTTTACCTTGACATAATTTCCAAAGCTCGAGGTATATCATCACCCAGATTTGAAAAGAAGGAATAATGGTTCCAGCGTGAGTTCAGAAAATACACTGGATGCGAAACTAAGACCAAAATATAGGAATACCCTCATGCCTTATGATAGGGGTGTGGTTTAATGGTGGTGAAAAGTGTTTCCTGAGCTCGCGTCCCAAGATTTTGGTATTTCTCTTCGAACTATGTCCCAGTTTGCTCCTAAGAAAAAGTTCCACGTTATGACACATCCCTTTTTGTGTAGTCCGCACCTGTGGTTTTGCTTTGAGATTTTCATCCTTCTCGGATGTTGTCGACAACATTCTCAAAATATATTTGTTAGTAGTAACATAACTCTATTTTGTAGGGTAGTTTCTTTGCCATACCTAATCCTTGGGTTATGTCCGAATCTTAGGTTGTGACATCTTTTGATATACTTTGTACCTGCTGTTCTGGTTCGAGATTATCATCCTCTTGGATGTTCTCGGTAATACTTTGAAACAAAATTGTTAGTATTAAGGTAGCTCAATAAGGAGAGATAGCTCCGTACCTCATTTTTTCCTTATTTATTGCTTCTTGAGGAAGATGACATCCTTTCCTGTCTCTTTGAAGTTTATTTTGTGACAGTCCTCGTAACCGTTTGTGGTGACTTGGCAGTATTGTACCTGATGCACATTCCCGCTGATGTGACTTGAACACTTCACACATTCCCGTTGTTGCATCTTAGAAGTGTTAGATTTGCGCATTCCCATTATTGTGACTTGAGCACTTTGCGAATTACCGTTGTTGCGGCTTAAAACTGCTAGATTTGTGCATTCCCATTGCTGCGGCTTAAATACTTTGAGCATTCCCATTTTTGCAGCTTAGAAGTGTTGATAATCCGACTGTAACGAGGTGGTTAAATGTGGTGATGTTTGAATATGATTACTTTCGTAGTCGTTGTAATGATGACGGTCTTCTTGACCGTTTGTGGCATTCTGTTGAATATGATAGCCTTCTTGGCTATTGGTGGCAGTGTTTTGCATATAATTTTAGGGTGGATCTTGTGCATTCTGTATCGACACGACTATCAGATATTCCCTACATTGTCAGGCTTTGGGTGATCTAGCACATCATCCGACTTTGGATAGAGGTGGATTACAGATGCCTTTAGTTTGCCAGCTTTTGAGTAATCTTGCACATCATCCGACTTTGGATAAAGGCGGCTTACATATGTCCTTCAAATTGCCAGTCTTTGGGTAATCCTGCACTTTTTATCCATTTTTGGATATAACGCGACTTACATATTTCCCTTGAATCTCTACCCTTTGGGTAGTCCTGCACAATATCAACGTGGATATGTCGTGGCTTATACATAACCCTTGGACTATCAATTTTTTGGTAGTCTTGCACTTTATCCATTTACAGATATCATTGCGACTTACGCATTACCCTTGAGCTTTCAATCTTCAGATGATCTTGCACACTATCTGGTTTCAGATATCGCTGCGTCTTACAGATAGGTCTTAGACTGTCAAGCTTTGGGCAATCTTGCACACTATCTGGTTTTAGATATCGCTGTGACTAATAGACGACCTTTGGCCTTCCAATTTGGGTAAATTTATTTCATCGTCTAATTAGAATGGCGCCTTACAGACATCCCTCGAACTATATGCTTTTGATCTCGATGGTAAATGACATTTGATTATAGGGGTAACAAGGCCTTTGCCACACGATAAGATATAGCCGCATCTTCTTGCGATCGATGCTCTTGTATGTATAAGCATACTGATGTGTCAGCGTTCTACGACATATTTGACTCATTTAACTAAGAATAATCATGAGGTTTCAAGCAACCGTTGTTGTTTTTTGATGTTTTATGTTATATTTGCAGGAAATGGAGACAAAGATAGAAAAGGAAGGAAATATGATCAAAGAGCTCCACTGGATAGGAGTGGTGGCTGGCATGACTGGCCCCCACACACTTGGTGGGCCATCAGCCAAGCCACCAAGTCTGGCAGCAACACTGGATAAGAGTGGTGGCTTGCATGACTGGCCACAACACACTTGGTGGGCCGTCAGCCAAGCCACCAAGTCTGGCAGCAACACTGGATAAGAGTGGTGGCTGGCATGACCAGGCACCACACACTTGGTGGGCCGTCAGCCAAGCCAAGAAGTCTGGCAGCAACACTGGATAGGAGTGGTGGCTGGCATGACTGGCCACCACACACTTGGTGGGCCGTCACCCAGGCCACCAAGATGAAGCAAAGGCAGCATACCCACTGGATAGTGGCGACGGCCACCCTGACGGCCAGTTAGTCATGTGACGGTCCGTCAAGTGGGCCACCAAATACAAAGCAGGATTCCAAAAATTCTATTTTTGGACTTTATTTCCTGGACTACTATAAATACCCTGTGTTAGGGTTATTTTATTAATCATTACCCAATATTTTAAGCAACGTTTTGGACGACTTTTGGAGAGAAAAATATGACAAAAACGTATTCTTCTTTTTCCTCCATTGTTCTGGGAATCGTTTGGCTTATTTTTCTTGGAGAAATTGCAGTGATTTTCATATTGTTCGTAAGAATCTCTACTTTATTTATGAATATCGTTTGAACTTGTTTGAAAATAACTTATTTTTGACTAACTTTGAAAACATCTTGTATTTAAAACATCTTGTATTAAACATTATTCAAGAAAAACATGGCCAATGAGACGTGATTAGAGGAAATTAATACTTGTACTTTGAAAATTGAAACACATAAAGAGTTGGTTCAAAAGAGGAAGAACATGCTTGTTGTTGATAGTTTAAAGAACACAAAATATTTAATCATCTTATACGAAAGTGATTAACAAGAAAAGAATTTACTCATTAGGGGTAATTCAACTAAGTTTTAAAAAGTCAGTCCAAATTATACAAAGATAATTCTAACTATTCAAAGAAACTAAGAGAAAGAAAAGTGATTAAGCTTTGAGCTCAATCAAATCCCTTTCCTAATCTAATTTGTGAGCCCTATTTAGGCTCACTGCCGTTCCTTTTTGGATCATTTCTGTCAACCTTGCCTTCTGAATTTATTATTACTGTTGTTCTTGCTTTGGGCTCTCATGAACCTAACTCGGAATGCAAAGGGTGAAAGGCAGAGTCCAAATATGGACTCGTTGGAATCACGTAAAAAGAAAGGAAAGAAAATGAATCAGTAAATATACTTATGAATATGCAAATTATCAAGAAAGAGCTTAAGGGATAAAACAACATGTGTTTAGCATCTAAGAGAGCAACCGCAACTCAAAATAAACATATAGAGGAAAGGGGAAGAGGTGAAAATCAATATCCAGTCGAGTAATGACGACAAACAAAGATTAACTCATACAATCAGTGAATCTCATCAAAGCTAATTTAGAACAGAACCAACGCTTAGTCAAAAAGAAGAAATGAAGGCAATTTGTGAGAACATGTCATCTCTACTTTCAGTCAACATGTAGCATCTGCAGATATATAAGTATTTTGATTCAACCATGCTTCACAATTCTGTCTAAATTTTCTACCAGGCAATCAAACATACCTAACTTCAACACGAACTAAGCTAAAGATCTATTCCACTGAGTCAAATAAATCCCCAAAGCACATGATTTAAAATAGATACAACATGCTACCACATGGACTCGAATCAATTTCAAACACGAGCATATTCATATTACTAGACTCATTTGACAGCTAAACATTTGAAGTTAAGCAATAGTTCAAAGCATGAGGAGTGCAGATTCTGAACATAAAAGAACTCATAAAAAAAAGTACATTTAGAAAACCAAAATATTAACTATGGAATCATGAGCTTAATTACTTATTTTCTTTCATACCATGGGGATATTGTCGAAGAAAAGGACAAGAAGAGGCTTGGTATGAGGCATATTTTAATATGAAAGTACCAATCACATGCATACAATCAGTTTATATCTTGATTTTGAACATCATACAAGAAAGAGGGATTTTTTTTTTCAAAGAGGAGATTATCAAGACAAGAACCCAAACTATCAATCCTATGCAATTTGTAAATGAAATCAAACTTGAAACATTTAAGATATCAATCTGTTAAAACAATTCTAGTTTCAAGATTCATATTATGAAGCATGTCATATACAAGGAAGGTAATGGGGTTGGTGCCTGTTAAAGGGACTCAAACTGAGAACTTTCAGAGATGAAGAACATGTTATAAAAGAGACATGCCTCATCTCTAGTTCTAAATCACAGTAAGGAATCCATAAAAAATTAAAACCGACTTATAATATCCACATAAACAGTATTGTGATTCATATTTTCTAAGCAAACCAAAACAAAATCCAAACCATGATTGACCAGCTCATACCCCAGCAAATATCAAACACACACAGCCATTTAAAACAACAAAGAATAGAGGACAAGAAAACAAAATAAACGATTCTAAGAATATTAGGGCTTAGCAACTATTTTTTTATTGAATAAATTTTGAACTAAGCACTCATAGTTTCCTTAACGCCCAAATTAAACAAAGGAACAACCTAAAACCAGAAATATCTAAAGAATTCATAATCACATAACAGTCAGCCTAAAACAAACAACATATTTCTAAAAGAAAAGAAAGAAAATTGACAACTCTACATTATCGAAAAGAAAACGAAGAAGAGAAGAACATAGCAAAGCCAGAGATGAGGGATTCACCATTTTTGGAGCAGCGACTGAGACCACAAGCTTCAATAGAGAACTTTACCACCACCGAAATTAGTATTATCCTCACTGAACTCCAATTTTTAGTGTTTTTGATTCTAATAGTTGATTCAGTTACGTAGGGTTAGAGAAACGCTTCCCCAAAACCCTCAAATTTTCCCCAAATTAGCTCACCCAACACAATAAAAGGGCAGGGGTATTTATAGGGGAATTTTTGGGGTGAAAAAGAGGGGGAAACGAAGGGGTATTTCTGGGAATTTGAGTTTAGGAATTTGAAATTCCTTTGTTGGATAAGCTTGGCCAGCAACAGTTTTGTACGAATTTGTACAAATCCCCACTGAAAACACAGAGAAAATTCCACCTAGGGATATTTCGAGAAGCTTCACGACCTGGACAATGTGGATTTGACAGAGGGGAATGTCGTTTGGGAATTTTAATATAGGTGATGAAGATTTGAGCGTTGGTTGTTAGGGTTTGTACGGGTTTTTATCGTTTGCTGGATGAAGATAGGGAGAGGAGAAAGGAGCGAGGCCACGTACCCCCTCCTGGTACCTTTGTGGTACAAATTTTTGTGTTGGGCACGTGATTTGTACGATGGAGACGAAGGTTTTAGGAGGCGGCGACTTAGGGTTCTGGTGTTGGTGAAAGAGAAGATGAAGGAGAAGCAAAAGGGGAGTGATAAGGGGTTGTTTTGTCTGTGTAAGTGAAAGAGAAAGAGGAATAGGAGTAAGGGTGATGTTGGTCCGGGTCGGTCGAGTCAAGCGGGTGAATGGTTGCGCTGGTGGGAATTAAGAGTTGGGCCAGCCGTGTTAGGGGATTTGTTGGCCCAATTTGTCAACTGTAACAAAGGGGTTATAAGGGTATTGTGGATTTTCCACATTTTTCAAAATGTGGCCATTTCAAATTAAAGATGTAGCCATATTGAATAGGATTTAGGAAAATTCGGCTAGACTTTAAATATCTTTAGGGATTTATGCTAGAGTAGAAATAAAGACGAATTAATTAGAATTAATTACCCGAGCCTTTTTAACTTTAAACAAATTGAAATAATTATCATGTTCAATACATAATTTCCCTTTTTAATTATCATGAAATTAATTAGTCAATTAACCTCTTATTTGAATTAGTTAGAGGAAAATCAAACGCTTAACCTTTTAAAAGGATTTCTTACGAAATTAAACTCTAAAATAGTTCTTTAAGTAAATTTATATAACTTTCACATAATTAAATATGAAAAATATAAATTGTTCTCAGAACTATTATAAAGCAGATTTGAAAATATTTTATCCATTTTTACAAAATAATTATTTCCTGAATTGTTTAAAATTCAACAAGGCTCAAGATTAATTCGCAGTGTGGAGGGTAAAAATTGGGTGTCAACAATAACTAACCCACAAAGTACATACATCTACTAATCAAGAACTAGGAGAAGAAAAAAATTGAATTTAATACCCTACACTCACTCAGAAGGCTACACAATCAGAATCTCAACAATACCAGTCATACTTGTCTCTCAATAATCATAGTCCTAAGTCGGTGCCTCAACAAGCTAAAACCACAATTCCAACTGGTACCACAGGTCATACAAAGCTCTAAGAAATAAATGGATGGATATAATCTACCTATAGTACCAATGACCGCCCATACAACTGAGGAAAACAATCAAGTGAAAATAAACCCTCCGGTCACCCATACAACTGGAGCGTATACTGAGCATATAGCAAAGAAGGGTGGAATCGGATCACAATATACACGATGATGTATGATGAATTTGGTGAGATAATAGTGTTGTATGTTAGCCCCTCTAGTACCTATAAAGCCCAATAGAGGCAGCATCCATGGAAGGCTCTTCCTGTGTACCTTTTCTATACCGTACACCCTTCCTCCTGGCATGCTGCATCAGCCCATAGCCTATGGACTAGGAACGGTAGGGTCCATGGAGGTCTACTCGTAGACCACATACTAAAACCTGCGAACCTCAAAGTGTAACTCAATAATCATAACCTCGTAGTACATGCCTAGCTTCGACCTGAGTCTAAATCAATAGTAGAGATCTCAAAGACCCTTTAAAAGGGTGCAAGAAGTATATACGAGTCTAAAATCAATAATAAAGCCTCAGTAACCCTCTCGAAGGGTGCTCGGAGCATAGCTGGGTCTAAAACCATCGTAAAACCATATCTAGCACTCTGACATAGCCGAGTCTAGTATTAGTAATAAATCAGTGAGACAATCCGTGTAGTACCACTTTTATATCGAGTAAAATCCACCAGTCAATACCAAAACTCATTTTATCATCATTTATACTGAAAATGGGCCCTCGAGGCCATGCAAAGTTTTAAAAATTGGTGATAGTGGGCCCAAAGCCAAAATAGTGGTCAAACATGTCGAAAAATCCTTTTTCATGAATGATATGTTCACAGACAATATATTTAGCCCAAAGTGGCTCACAAACATTTCTATCGGCCTTGCACAGGCACAAACGGCTCTACATCAGACATAACCACCCTAAAATAATATATCTATGTCCGAGACTCGCGAACATTCCTAAATAACCCACTATCTATGTTCCAAAGTAAATACAAGGCCGCACAGGACCACAAGGGTAATATATAATACTACACGAATACTACAAATAATGTATGAAATAAGCGGACAGAAAAGGTGGACAAGGTCTGAGGGTACTAACCTATAACAACCCGCCCAAGAATACTAATTATTGAAATTATAGTCTACATATGTAGAGTCTAGGTATGGAAGATCATAACCTACCTGTCGTCCGATGACTAGCTACGGGAATGGCTTTGTCCAAGCTCAACCTTTTTCGGGGAGCTCCAAATCCCCAAACCACTATCAACATAGTAATCTACACATTAATACGAGACTAACAATACATATAATGTTATAAACATAACCGGATCGAAATCTGGGTCACAAACGAGCCCGTGGGCCCCACAACCCAAAACAAGAAAATAAAAACACCATTGTGTTCACCACATTACCTGGAGCACATGATTAAAATTTGAACGAAAATGGACAACAAATGGGGCTCCAAAACAGCCCATCCATTCAAGAATTAAGGGAGAAATCAATGGAGAATACGAGAATTAAATAAGTTACTTACCTGCTTTAGAATTCGATAATTGAGGAAGGATCGATGAAACACTACCCTACAGCTAGTTGGGGTCAATTATGGTGTAGTATGGAGGTTTCAGGTCTTTAGCAATGGAGAAACCAAAGTTGGAGTTTTAATTAAAATAAAGAAGAATGAGACAATACAAAGCTGCCAGCAGATGCCCAGGAAAACGCGGCCATGGCACTGCCTATGCGGGCTTGCGTACATGGCCGACCCATGCGTATGCATAGGCCATGCGCTGGCCCAGCGCATATGCAGCTGGGCCACCGCGAACGTAGTAGCGCGCATGCGATTGGGCATCGCCTAGACGAAGGCAAGGAAAATGGGGAAGCTGGCATGCTTTATCCCATTTGCGGCTAGCCCAGCGTAGGCGATAGGCAAGCTGGTGCTATGACAGCAACCAGCTGTCAACAGCCCACCAAAAAGAATTTAACTCCGATGGACCCTTGGGAATGCATCTGGGTCCCACAAACATAAATGACCTGAGCTTTCAACTAGAAATGGCATTTTGGATCCAATGGAATCGACGAAAATCCCATCGAAGGTTGATTTAATGAAAAGTGAGATCCACGCCAAAACTCAACCTTTAGGCCAAAAATTCAAAAAATGGAACCCCAAGGGCTAAAATCATGTTCAGAAGCATCGAGACCCAAACCATTGGTCCCTCTAGCCTAAACTCAACATTCCGGAGCTAATAGCACATACATAATTTTCATTTGAGGCCTTCTTCTCCAAATGTTGACAAAAGTCAACCAAACAATCCCAACTGGCTTGAAAACACAAAACCAGAGAGAATTCCAAAATGAAAAGTTGCTAGATCCCGGCCAAAGGCCCCCCCAGACCAAAGTCCACACTCCGGAGCTAATGGAACTGACGAAATTCAATTTTGAGAACATTCACTAGGATTTTTGACTGAAGTCAATGATTTCAAAAGTCTAAAGCACTAAAACATAAAACAACCGAAAAGACCAAAAAGACGCCCGAGGCACTGAACTATCAGTCTCAGCAAGCCATATATGACTTGGGGCCACTTTAGGCAAGGTCTAACAGTACAAGAAAGGCAAAAAATCATAAATGAACGGAAGTGTCATTACATGGGTAAGTTCTAGATGCTATTTTATGTAAGAACCAATCAAAAACTCACACACACGGCGCCATGATGCATATACAGGAAGATTACACTTGCATGGTCATACACAATGGTTATACACAAATATATTGAGTGAATTTACACAATTAAGCTTATTTTCTTCATTCTTTGAGTCTAGTTAAAGAGCCTATATGTCTCTCATGAAATTTTAACTCACTTGTATAGCTTCACATAAACTACCCATGACGTCTAGCTAAGACTCCATGTGGCATTTCAAGGTTCCAAAGGCAAGGATTCTAATCATACAACCTTATGACTAATTTTCCCTTAAGACGGTCCTTATCCATCCATCATCAGGAAAAGTCACCACTACTATGAAGTATATTTGTTTCACTCCTTCTCAGATGGTTCGGATGAGATATTCAGTGGGTGAGGACGAGGACCCTGCCCCTGCAGTTAGATCCCCAGCTAGGGGATGGGATAGAGGTTAACCTAGAGGTCAAGGCAGGGCATGGGATACAACACCAGCTCAAGCCCGGGCTAGATCATCGTCACCAGATCCTGAGGTTAAAGCAGATGAGGTTCAGTATAAGCCGGAGAATGTGGGGCCAGCCCAACATCTGGTAGGTTTTATAGCTACTCCAGTATTGCAAGACACCTTGGTTCGATTGCTGGGGTTTCTTGAGGGTATGACTCCACCAACCGCTTCGCCGAGCACTCCAATTGGTTCTCAAGTTCGAGGTGAGGCTCAAACTTTAGCTCAAGTGGCAGCACAAGGTTCAGGAGCATACCATGTTGTTGCGGCTCACAGATTTGAGGTACTACCGGTCCCTGCAGTTGCTCCCTCTTTTCCTGCCATGCTAGTTATGTCTTTTGAACAACAGAAGATGCTGGGAAGGTTCTTGAGATTAGGTCCTCTGAGGTTTTTTGGTGCTTCTAGAGAGGATGCGCACGAGTTTCTGACTAGATACCAGAAGAGGTTACATAAACAGTGGTGGAGGTCATATGTTGCTTGTAGACCGGCCGGGTTGCCTTTGCTTACTTGGGATCAGTTCTTCGCAACTTTTTTGGAGAATTATGTACCACGTAGCATGAGGGAGCCTCTGATGGATTAGTTTGCTGGGTTTGAGCCAGGCTCCATAACTGTGTCTGAGTATGAGGTTTGCTTCCACCAGCTAGCCAGACACACCACTATGATTTTGCACATCGAGCATGAGATAGTACACTGGTTTGTTCGGGATTTGACCTTGCACCTCTGCTTGGCCACAAAGGGGATGGTAGTGTCGTATCAGTGTTTTTTGGAGATAGTTGATCACGCCCATAGTATTAAGGGTATAGTTTGTGAGGCCCAAGGGGGAAGTGATAAGAAGCCCCTCTATCAGGGAAGTTTCAGCGGTTCAAAAATCCGTGGTAGGAGATACTATGGTAGAGGTTAGCACCAACAACGTTTTCAGCTGAGCCGACCTGTTCTGGTGGTATTACAGAATACTAAGGGTCAGAGTAGCCAGAGACTCATTCCTACTCCCCGAGGTGGTCATTCATGGTCTACAGGTCAAAGTGGTCATTCTGATTTGGCCGGGTCTTCACTGTGGAGTACACATGGTCGGGGTTGTTATGAGTGTGGCAAGATAGGCCACTTTGCTAGAGAGTGCCCATCGGTAGAGCATCCTAGGCGACATGATCTGATGGTTCAGGCCCCCAGGGCTGAAGCACCTCCAACTAGAGGTGGTTCACAGGGTATTAGGGGTGATCCCCAGGGTACTAGAAGTGGCCCCCAGTCCAATAGGTCAGGTGGTCGTGGTGGTCGGGGCCATATGTATACAGTTCCGGGCCAGACAAAGGCCGAGGCTTCAGATGCTGTGATCACAGATATGATCTCCATTTGTCATCAGTCTTCTTCTACTTTGGTTGATCTGGAGTCTACGTTCTCGTATGTATTTGCTTATTATGCTACTCGTCTGTGTCTGCTTGTGAATCCATGCATGTGCCTTTAGATGTATCTACTCCCATAGGTGATTCTTTAGTAGTGGATCAGGTGTATCAGGCTTGTGTGGTGATTATCTTGCGGTATGACACCTGGGTTGACTTGATATGGTCTTTTTTTATGTGATCTTGGGCATGGATTGGTTGTATCCTTATCATGCAGTTTTTGATTGCGTCGCGAAGGTGTTACTCTTCCGATGCCTGGTATCCCTCCTATCATATGGAAGAGAGCCGATAGCCATATGCCGAGAGGAGTTATATCTTTCTAGAGTGCCCAATAGTTGGTTAGGAAGGGGTGCTTAGCTTATCTTGCCTACATCCATGATACTAGTGCCACCACACCTCCTCTTGAGTCAGTTCCTATAGTTTGCAAGTATTCAGATATGTTTCTTTCTGATCTTTTGGGTCTTCCTCATGATCATGACATTGATTTTGGTATCGATGTCGAGTCAGACACCAAGCCTATTTCTATTCTTCCATATCGAATGGCACCTGCTGAGTTGAGGGAGCTTAAGGATCAGCTCCAGGATCTATTGAGTAGAGGGTTTATCCGGCCTAGTGTGTCTCTGTCGGGTGCCCCGGTTCTATTTGTGAAGAAGAAGGATGGGTTTATACGTATGTGTATCGAATACAGGCAACTGAATAAGGTGACAATTAAGAACAAATATCCGATGCCATGTATTAATGACTTATTTGATTAACTACAGCATGCAACCGTGTTTTCTAAGATAAATCTTAGGTTCGGTAATCACCAGTTGCGGATTAGGGCTGAGGACATCCTAAAGACTGCATTTATGACATGATGCGACCATTACGTGTTCCTGGTCATGTCTTTTGGGTTGACTAATGCCCCAGTAGTGTTTATAGAGTTGATGAACCGTGTGTTAAGTGCCTACCTGAACTCGTTTGTGATTGTGTTCATCAATGACATTCTAATTTATTTGAGGAGTAGGGAAGAGCATGAGCAGCATCTTAGAGTTGTACTTCAGGCTTTGGGAGACCACCAATTGTATGCTAAATTCACTAAGTGTGAGTTTTGTCTTGAGTTTTTGGGATTCTAGGGGCACGTGGTGTCCAAGGATGGGATTATGGTAGATCTGACGAAGATTGCAGTAGTTCGTGATTGGGCTAGGCCTACTTCTCCTACTGAGGTCCGCAGCTTCATCTGGTTAGCAGCACTGTTGATTAGATTGACTCAGAAGAATGTTCCCTTCCAGTGGTCAGATGAGTATGAGGCGAGCTTTCTGAAGATCAAGGCCTTGTTGACTTCAGCTCCAATTCTTACACTTTCAATCGAGGGTCAGGGTTTCACCATATATTATGATGCATCAGGTATTGGTTTGGGTTGTGTATTGATGAAGCAGGGCCGGGTTATTGCATATGCTTCCAGACAGTTGAAGGTTCATGAGAGGAACTACCTGACACATGACTTGGAGTTAGCAGCGGTAGTCTTTGCGTTGAAGATCTGGAGGCCTTATCCTTATGGAATGCATTGTGAGATATTTACTGACCATCATAGTCTTTAGTACATTTTCAGCCAGAAGGATCTAAATTTGAGTCAGCGGAGGTCATTAGAGTTAATGAAGGACTGTGACATTTCTATCCTCTATCATCTGGGCAAGGGAAGTGTGGTAGCGGATGCCTTGAGCCGTAAGGCGATGAGTACATGCAGTTTGGCTTTCTTAGCTATAGAGGAGCGACTGTTAGCTTGGGATATTCAGTACTTAGCTAATAGGTTGGTTTGACTTGACATTTCTGAGTCGGGATGTATTCTTGCTTGTGTTGAGGATAAGTCTTCCTTGTTGGAGCAGATTTAATCACAACAGTTTGATGATGCGAGATTGAGGATCATTCGTGACAAAGTGTTGAGTGGTGAGTCTAGGAAGGTGATTTTAGATTCCAAGGGTGTTCTAAGGATCGAGTGTCATATTTACGTTCCTAGAGTTGGTGACTTGGTCAGATTGATATTGGAGGAGGCTCATTGCTCTAGATATTCCATTCATCCCGAGGCAACTAAGATGAATCGTGACTTGAAGAAGCACTACTTGTGGTATGTGATGAAAAGGGATATTTTGTCTTTCATATCCAAGTGCTTGAACTGTTAGCAGGTGAAGTTTGAGCACCAGAGGCTAGGTGGTTTATCACAGAGGCTACCTATTTCGGAGTGGAAGTGGGAACGTATATCCATGGACTTTGTAGTTGGATTGTCACGTACCTTGTGGAGGTTTGATGCTTTTTGGGTTGTCGTGGATAGGTTCACAAAGTTTGCTCACTTTATACCAGTTCAGACTTCCTACAGTTCCGAGAGGTTGGCCCAGATCTATATTCGAGAGATTGTCCATTTGCATGGGGTGCTAGTTTTTATCATTTCCGACTGAGGTACTTAGTTCACTTTGCACTTTTGGTAGTCTATTCAGAGAGAGTTAGGTACTAGAGTTGAGCTTAGCATTGATTTTCATCCGCAGACAGTCGGTCAGTCAGAGCGTAATATTCAGGTGCTGGAGGATATGTGACGAGCCTGTGTTATTCAATTCGAGGGTCAGTGGGACCAGTTTTTGGCCTTGGCAGAGTTTGCATATAATAATAGTTACCATTCCAACATATAAATGGCTCGGTTTTAGGCCTTTTATGGTAGGCAGTGCAGATCTCCAGTGGGTTGGTTTGATGCTTTTGAGGTTAGGCCATGAGGTACTGATTTACTTTGTGATTCTATGGATAGAGTTAGGGTTATTCAAGAGAGTCTTTGTACTACCCAGAGTAGGCAAAAGAGTTATGTTGACCGAAAAGTTCAAGATCTCGAGTTTATGGTTGGTGACAGTGTGTTCCTTTGAGTATCGCCCATGAAGGGCGTGATGCAATTCGAGAGGAAGGGTAAGCTCAGTCCGAGGTTCATGGGTCCATTTGAGATCTTTTGCCGTATTGGAGAGGTGTCTTATGAGTTGGCCTTGCCTCATGCTCTTTCTAGTGTTCATCCAGTGTTTCATATTTTTATGCTGCGGCAGTACATTCTGGATGAGTCTCACGTGCCTCATTTGGAGTCGGTTCAGTTGGATGTGTCCTTAGCCTTTGAGGAGGAGCTTGTTGCTATTTTGGACAGGCAGGTTAGGAAGTTGAGGTCCAAGGAGATTCCGTCAGTTAA
The DNA here is from genome assembly GCA_003996215.1 of Jaltomata sinuosa. Taxonomy (NCBI): domain Eukaryota; kingdom Viridiplantae; phylum Streptophyta; class Magnoliopsida; order Solanales; family Solanaceae; genus Jaltomata; species Jaltomata sinuosa. The sequence continues at coordinate 38,667 of QJPP01004237.1, forward strand.
GGTTTAGTGGCAGCATCATCTTATCGAGGAGCTACTTAGGAGATCGAGGCCGACATGCGGACCCATTATCCTCATCTTTTTGAGTCTTCAGGTACTATCCATATTCAAACTTTCATAGAAGAAAGTTCTTTTAGTAGTGGATGTTGTAATGACCCTCAAGGTTATTTTTTCGTGCTTTTTCTGTGTTTCGAGCTTTCCCCAAACGGCTACAGGTCATTTATGACTTGCCGGGACTGAAGGTTCAGTGCCTAGGCTGTCCGTTAGGTTGTTATGACCATTTTTTTGTTTTAGCACCTAAGGTTGGTAAATCTTTGACTTTGGTCAACTTTCTTGGTTAACGCACTCAAAATCGAATTCGGATAGTTCTATTGGCTTTGGAACGGGGATTTAGGCCTAATGGGACCACTTGTTTGGGTCTGAGTGCTTCCGGTTTGGTTTTGTGTGGCTTTGTGTGTTTTGAAGTCAGTTTGGCTGGTAGGGTTGACTTTGGTCAACATTCGGGAATGACGGCCTCGGATGGGAATTCTGTCAGTGTCGTTAGCTCCGGAATGTTGACTTTGGGCTATAGGGGACCTTTGGTTTGGGTCCCGAGGCTTCCGTGCTCATTTTTTGGTTTTGAGTTTCTAGTTTGTTTTGGGCGTGGGGCCCAGTGTTCATTAAAACGATTTCTGTTGGGAGTTTCATCAATTCCATTGAGTTTGGAATGTCGTTTCTGGTAGGGCAGCAAGGTTGGTTTGCGTTCACGGGGTTCTGGATGAATCCCGAGGGTCCGCCGGGAGATTTTTGGACTTGGTGTTTTTGCTGGTTGCTGCATTAAGTTGCAGACAACTTTCCTCTTCGCTATCGCGGGGACCCCATCACGTTCGCGATGGTCTAGTTTCTTGACCATCGCATTCGCGGAAGGTTGCTTCATGTTCGCGATGTAGCCGGCTGGGACCTGGCTCGGCTTCCTCTTCACGAACACGGCCTGGACAATCGTGAACGTGATGGTTGGGCTGGCTATTCTCCGCGAATGCGAAGGGTCTTGTCGCTATCGCGATGAAGGACCCCTGGCAGTTATATTAAGTCTCAACTTCCTTTTTTTCTCCAAAAATCCGAGAAACACCATTGTTAGGCTCCTAAGCTCTAAATTCCAGCTCCCTTGCAACAATTTCTTCATCCGGTAAGTCCCCTCTTCACCCCTCTCCTCCTTTCGTATTTATTCTCACATTTCTCCCGTTAATGCTTCGTTGTTTTGAATTCCTAGAGTTGGGGTGATCCTTGTTAAAGGTTGAATTTTGGGGACTGCATGATCTGGAAATAATGCAATTCATCTTTGTGTCGTATTCCTCATATCGTGGTTGGTTTTTGCCTTTAAATTCTCAGCTTTTCCATTTTATTTTTGTAAATTAGTAGCACTTCGGGGCTATTTTGGGCTCCGAATCGAGCTCCGTTCTCGCCCAAATTTTGGGCATGAGTTCCTTAACCCACCGCGAGCATAGTTATGATTTTTGTTTTCTATTTCGTTGCGCGGGTCCTGAGGGTAGTTTTCCGACCTGATTTTTGGCCCGATTTTTTGTATAGCAATAGGGGTGTCATTATTCTTGTCTTGACACCTAGTTTATGTTCTTGATAGCGTGAAAACTTTCTGAGGCTGTTCCTAAGGGAAAGGCACACGAGTGATGGTTTGTGCCTGCAATTTAGCCTCGAGGTAGGTTACGGTTTACCTTCTAGACTGAGTTAGTTAGGTCTTATATAATTACTTGTTCTTGGAATGGTAGGTCAGATTTTAGATAAACTTTAGGTTTAAATCATGTTTATCATGTTAATTGGCCATTTCGGGTTTTTAGCACTAGGACTGTATGTTATCCTTAGCCTAGGAACTTGTTTCTTTTGTGTGACTAGTCTGAGACCCTTAGCATGGTTTTAAAAGGCTTTTGAGGTAGAATAGAGCTGCCAGCAGATGCCCAGGAAAACGCGGCCATGGCGCTTCCTACGCTGGCTCGCGTACATGGGCGACCCATGCATATGCGTAGGCCAAGCGCTGGCCCAGCGTGAACGCAGTCGGGCCATTGCGAATGCAGTAGCGCGCATGCGACCGGGCATCGCCTAGGCGAAGGCAAGGAAAATGGGGAAGCTGGCATGCTTTATCCTGTTTGCGGCCAGCCCACGAGTAGGCGATGGGCAAGCTGGTCCTATGATAGCAACCAGTTTTCAGCAGCCCACCAAAAAGAATTCAACTCCAATGGACCCTTGGGAATGCATCTAGGGTCCCACAAACATAAATGACCTGAGCTATACTAGATATGGCATCGACGAAAATCCAATCGAAGGTTGATTTAATGAAAAGTGGGACCCACGCCAAAAATCAACCTTTAGGCCAATAATTCCAAAAATGGAACCCCAAGGGCTAAAATCAAGTCTGGAATCCTCGAGACCCAAACCAATGGTCCCTCTAGCCTAAACTAGACATTCCGGAGCTAATAGCACATCTATAATTTTGATTCGAGGCCTTCTTCTCCAAATGTTGACAAAAGTCAACCAAACAAGCCCAACTGGCTTGAAAACACAAAACAAGAGAGAATTCAAAAATGAAAAGCTCCCAGATCCCGGCCAAAGGTCCCCCCCAGACTAAAGTCCACACTCCAGAGCTAAAGGAACTGTTGGAATTCAATTTTGAGAACATTCACCAGGATTGTTGACTGAAGTCAATGATTTCAAAAGCCTAAAGCACTAAAACATGGAACAACCAAAAAGACCAAACAGACGCCTTGGGTACTGAACTATCGAGCTCAGCAAGCCATAAATGACTTGGGGCCACTTTAGGCAAGGTCTAACAGTATTAGAAAGGCAAAAAAGCATAAATGAATGGAAGTGTCATTACATGGGTAAGTTCTAGATGCTACTTTATGTAAGAAACCAATCAAAAACTCGCACACACGGCACCATGATGCATATACCGGAAGATTACACTTGCATGCTCATACACAAACATATTCAGTGAATTTACACAATTAAGCCCGTTTTATTCATTCTTCGAGTCTAGTTAAAGAGCCTATATGTCTCTAATGAAATTCTCACTCACTTGCATGGCTTCACATAAATTACCCATGACGTCTAGCCAAGACTCCAAGTGCGATTTCAATGTTCCAAAGGCAAGGATCATAATCCTACAACCCTATGACTAATTTTCCCTTAAGATGGTCCTCATCCATCCATCATCGGGAAAAGTCATCACTACTCTGAAGTATATTTGTTTCACTCATTCTCAGATGGTTCAGATGAGATCTTCAGCGGGTGAGGACGAGGAACCTTCCCCTTTAGTTAGATCCCCAACTAGGGGATGGGGTAGAGGTCAACCAAGAGGTTGAGGTAGGGCACGGGCTACGGCACCAGCTCGAGCCCGAGCTAGATCATCATCAGCAGAGCCTGAGGTTAGAGCAAATGAGGTTCAGTATAAGCCGGAGCATGTGGGGCCAGCCCAACATCCTGTAAGTTTTATAGCTACTCCAGTATTTCAACATACCTTGGTTCGATTGCTGGGGTTTCTTGAGGGTATGACTCCACCAGCCGCTTCGCTGAGCACTCCAATTGATTCTCAGGTTTGAGGTGAGGCTCAAACTTTGGCACAAGCGAGAACACAGGGTTCAAGAGCATAACCTGTTATTGCGTCTCACAGATTTGAGGTACTACCGATCCCTGCAGTTGCTCCCCCTTTTCCAGTCATGCCAGTTATGTCTTCTGAAGAGCAGAAGATGTTGGGTAGGTTCTTGAGATTGGGTCCTCTGATCTTTTTAGGTTCTTCTAGAGAGGATGTGCATGAGTTTCTGACTAGCTACCAAAAGAGGTTACATAAACAGTGGTGGAGGTCATATGTTACTTGTAGAGAGGCCGAGTTACCTCCACTTACATGGGATCAGTTCTTCGCAGCTTTTCTGGAGAATTATGTACCACGTAGCATGAGGGAGCCTCTGATGGATCAGTTTGATGGGTTGGAGCGGGGCTCCATGACTGTGTTTGAGTATGAGGTTTGCTTCCACCAGCTAGCCAGACACACCACTATGATTCTGCCCACCGAGCATGAGATAGTACATCGAGTTGTTTGGGGTTTGACCTTGCACCTCTGCTTGGCCATAAAGGGGATGGTAGTGTTGGGTCAGTCTTTTCAGGAGATAGTTTATCACGCCCGTACTATTGAGGGTATAGTTTGCGAGGCCCAAGGGGGAAGCGATAAGAGGCCCCTCCATCAGGGAAGTTTCAGCGGTTCACAAAACCGTGGTAGGGGCTACTATGGTAGAGGTCAGCACCAACGATGTTTTCAGCCGAGCCTAGCTGTTCAGGCGGCATTATAGAATACTAAGGGTCAGAGTAGCCAAAGTCTCATTATTACTCCCTGAGGTGGTCATTCAGGGTCTACAGGTCATAGTGGTCATTCTGATTTGGGCAGGTCTTCATAGTGGAGTACATATGGTCGGGGTTGTTTTGAGTGTGGCAAGATAGGCCAGTTTGCTAGAGAGTGCCCATCGGTAGAGCATCATAGGCGACAGGATCCGATGGTTTGGGCCCCCAGGGCTCCAATACCTCTAGCTAGAGGTGGTTCACAAGGTAGTAGGGGTGGTCCCCAGGGTACTAGAAGTAGCCCTCAGTCTGGTAGGTCAGGTGGTCGTGGCGGTCGGGGCCACATGTATACAGTTCCGGGCTAGACAGAGGTCGAGACTTCAGATGTTGTGATCACATGTACGATCTCCATTTGTCATCAGTCTGCTTCTACTTTGTTTGATCCAGAGTCTACATTCTCGTATGTATCTGCTTATTATGCTACTCGTCTAGGGTCTTCTTGTGAGTCCATACATGTGCCTTTACATGTATCTACTCCCATAGGTGATTCTTCAGTAGTGGATCATATGTATCAGGCTTGTGTGGTGACTATCTTGGGGTATGACACCTGGGTTGACTTGGTTATCCTTGATATGGTCTATTTTGATATGATCTTGGGCGTGGATTGGTTGTATCCTTATCATGCAGTTTTGGATTACTTCACCAAGACTGTTACTCTTCGGATGCCTGGTATCCCTCCTATTATATGGAAGGGAGCCGATAGCCACATATCGAGGGGAGTTATATCTTTCCAGAGCGCACAATTGTTGGTTAGGAATGGGTGCTTAGCTTATCTTGCCTACATCCCTGATACTAGTGCCACTATACCTCCTCTTGAGTCAGTTCCTGTGGTTTGCAAGTATTCAGATATGTTTCCTTCTAATCTTTCGGGTCTTCCTTATGATCATGACATTGATTTGGGTATCGATGTTGAGTCGGACACCAAGCCCATTTCTATTCTGCCATATCGGATGGCACCTGCTGAGTTGAGGGAGCTTAAGGATCAGCTCCAGGATCTGTTGAGTAGAGGGTTTATCCGGCCTAGTTTGTTTCCGTGGGGTGCTCCGGTTCTGTTTATGAAGAAGAAGGATGGGTCTATACGTATGTGTATCGAATATAAGCAACTGAATAAGGTGAAAGTTAAGAACAAATATTGGATGCCATGTATTAATGACTTATTTGATTAGCTACAGGGTGCAGTCGTGTTTTCTAAGATAAATCTTAGGTTCGATTATCACCAGTTCAGGATTAGGGCTGAGGACATCCCAAAGACTGCATTTAGGACTCAATACGGCCATTACGAGTTCCTGGTCATGTCTTTTGGGTTGAATAATGCCCCAACAATATTTATAGAGTTGATAAACCGTTTGTTCAGTGCCTACCTGGACTAGTTTGTGATTGTGTTCATCGATGACATTTTGATTTATTTGAGGAGTAGGGAGGAGCATGAGCAGTATCTTAGAATTGTACTTTAGGATTTGGGAGACCACCAATTGTATGCTAAATTCACCAAGTGTGAGTTTTGGCTTGAGTCTGTGACATTTTTGGGGCACGTGGTGTCCAAGGATGGGATTATGGTAGATCCGACGAAGATTGCAGTAGTTCATGATTGGGCTAGGCCTACTTCTCCTACTGAGGTTTGCAGCTTCTTCTAGTTACCAACACCATTGACTAGATTAACTCAGAAGAATGTTCCCTTCCAGTGGTCAGATGAGTATGAGGCGAGCTTTCTACAGCTCAAGTCCTTGTTGACTTCAGCTCCGAATCTTACACTTTCGATCGAGGGTCAGGGTTTCACCATATATTATGATGCATCAGGTATTGGTTTGGGTTGTGTGTTGATGCAGCAGGGCCGGGTTATTGCATATTCTTCCAAATAGTTGAAGGTTCATGAGAGGAACTACCCTACACATGATTTGGAGTTAGCAGCGGTAGTCTTTGTGTTAGAGATCTGGAGGCCTTATCTTTATGGCGTGTATTGTGAGATCTTTACAGACCATCGTAGTCTTCAGTACATTTTCAAACTGAAGGATCTAAATTTGAGGCAGCGGAGGTCATTGGAGTTAATGAAGGACTATGCCATTTCTATCCTCTATCATCTGGGCAAGACAAGTGTGGTAGCGGATGCCTTGAGCTGGAAGGCGATGAGTACGGGCAGTTTGGCTTTCTTATCTATGGAGGAGCGACCGTTAGCTTGAGATATTCAGTCCTTAGCTAATAGGTTGGTTCGACTTAACATTTCTGAGTTGGGCCGTATTCTTGCTTGTGTTGAGGCTAGGTGTTCCTTGTTGGAGCAGATTCGAGCACAGTAGTTTAATGATGCGAGATTGAGGATCATTCATGATAAGGTGTTGAGTGGTGAGGCTAGGAAGGCGACTTTAGATTCAGAGGGTGTTCTAAGGATCGAGGGTCGTATTTCTTTTCCTAGAGTTGGTGACTTGGTCAGATTGATATTGGAGGAGGCTCATTGCTCTAGATATTCCATTCCTCCCGGGGCAGCTAAGATATATCGTGACTTGAGGCAACATTGCTTGTGGTATAGATGAAGAGGCATATTTCGGCTTTCATATCCAAGTGGTTGAACTGTCAGCAGGTGAAGTTCTAGCACCAGAGGCTAGGTGGTTTATCAGAGAGGCTACCCATTTCAGAGTGAAAGTGGGAGCGTATATCCATGGACTTTGTAGTTGGATTGCCACGTACCTTGTGGAGGTTTGATGCTTTTTGGGTTGTCGTGGAAAGGTTCACAAAGTCTACTCACTTTATACCAGTTCAGATTTCCTACAGTTCCGAGAGGTTGGCCCAGATCTATATTCGAGAGATTGTCCATTTTCATGGGGTGCTAGTTTTTATCATTTCCGACTGAGGTACTTAGTTCACTTCATACTTTTGGTAGTCTATTTTGAGAGAGTTGGGTACTATAGTTGAGCTTAGCATTGCTTTTCATCCGCAGACAGACGGCCAGTCAGAGTGTAATATTCAGGTGCTGGAGGATATGTTACGAGCCTATATTATTGATTTTGGGGGTCAGTGGGACCAGTGTTTGGCCTTGGCAGAGTTTGCATATAATAATAGTTACCATTCCAGCATCCAGATGGCTCTGTTCGAGGCTTTCTATGGGAGGCAGTGCAGATCTCCAGTGGGTTGGTTTGATGCTTTCGAGGTTAGGCCGTGGGGTACTGATTTACTTTGTGATTCTATGGATAGAGTTCAAGTTATTCAAGAGAGGCTTTGTACTGTCCAGAGTAGACAAAAGAGTTATGCTGACCAAAGAGTTCGAGATCTCGAGTTTATGGTTGGTGACAGTGTGTTCCTTTTGGGTATACCCTATTGCTATTACTTCTTTGAGGAGAAGCCTATTGCTATTTTGGACAGGCAGGTTAGGAAGTTGAGGTCCAAGGAGATTCTGTCAGTTAAGGTTCAGTGGAAGCATCGTCCTGTCGAGAAGGCTACTTAGGAGATCTAGGTCGACATGCGGACCCATTATCCTCATCTTTTCGAGTCTTCTGGTACTATCCTTATTCAAACTTTCACAGACGAAAGTTCTTTTAGTAGTGGATGTTGTAATGACCCTCCAGGTCATTTTCTATTTTCCATGCTTTTTCTGTGTTTCTAGCTTTCCCCCAGCGGCTACAGGTCATTTATGACTTGCCGGGACTGACGATCCGGTGCCCAGGCAATCCGTTAGGTCATTATGACCATTTCTCTATTTTAGCACCTAAGGTTGGTAAATCTTTCACTTTGGTCAACTTCCTTGGTTAACGTGCTCAAAATTGAATTCTGATAGTTCTATTGGCTTCGGAACGAGGATTTTGGTCTAGTGGGACTATTTGTTTGGGTCTAAGTGCTTCCGATTTGGTTTTGAGTGGCTTTGTGTGTTTTGAAGTCAGTTTGGCTGGTAGGGTTGACTTTGGTCAACATTTAGAAAAGACGGCCTCGGATGGGAATTCTGTCAGCGTCGTTAGCTCTAGAATGTCTACTTTGGGCTATGGGGACCTTTGGTTTGGGTCCCGAAGGTTCTATGCTCAGTTTTTGGTTTTGAGTTTCGAGTTAGTTTTTGGCGTGGGGCTCACTGTTCATTAAAACGATTTTTGTTGGGAGTTTCATCGATTCCATTGAGTCTGGAATGCCATTTCTGGTAGGGTAGCATGGTTGGTTTGTGTTCACGGGGTTCTGGATGAATCCTGAGGGTCCGTGGGGAGATTTTTGGACTTGGTGTTTTTGCTAGTTGCTGCATTAAGTTGCAGACAACTTTGCTCTTCCTATCGCGGGGACCTCATCATGTTCGCGATGGTCTAGTTTCTTGACCATCGGATTCGCGGAGGTTTCCTTCGTGTTCACGATGTAGCAGGCTGGGACCTAGCTCGGCTTCCTTTTCATGAACACAGCCTGGACAATCACGAACGTGATGGTTGGGCTGGCTATTCTCCGCGAATGCGGGGGTCTTGTCGCTATCGCGATGAAGGACCCCTGGCAATTATATTAAGTCTCAACTTCATTTTCTTCTCCAAAAATCCGAGAAACACCATTGTTAGGTTCCTAAGCTCTAAATTCCAGCTACCTTGCAACAGTTTCTTCATCCGGTAAGTCCCCTCGTCACCCCTCTCCTCCTTTCGTATGTATTCTCGCATTTCTCCTGTTAATGCTTCATTGTTTTGAATTACTAGAGTTGGGGTGATCCTTGTTAAAGGCTGAATTTTGGGGACTACATGGTCTTGAAATCATGCAATTCATCTTTGGGTCGTATTCCTCTTATCGAGGTTGGTTTCCGCCTTTAAATTCTGAGCTTTTCCATTTTATTTTTGTAAATTAGTAGCACTTCAGGGCTATTTTGGGCTCTGAATCGAGCTTCGTTCGCGCCCAATTTTTGGGCATGGGTTCCTTAACCCACAGCGAGCATAGTTATGATTTTTGTTTTCTGTTTTGTTGCGCGGGCCTTGAGAGTAGTTTTCCGACCTGATTTTTGGCCCGATATTTTGTTATGCAATAGGGGTGTCATTATTCTCGTCTTGACACCTAGTTTATGTTCTTGATAGCGTGGCAACTTTCTGAGGCTGTTCAGATGGGAAAGGCACTCGAGTGATGGTTTGTGCTTGCAATTTGTCCCCGAGGTAGGTTACGGTTTACCTTGTAGACTGAGTTAGTTAGGTCTTATATAATTACTTGTTACTGGAATGCTAGGTCAGATTTTAGATAAACTTTAGGTTGAAATCCTGTTTATCATGTTAATTTGCCATTTTAGGCTTTTAGCACTAGGACTGTATGTTATCCTTACCCTAAGAGCTTGTTTTTTCTGTGTGACTAGTCTGAGACCCTTAGCATGCTTTTAGGAGGCTTTTGAGGTAGAATAGAGCTTGCCCGTTGTTTTTTGCTCTTATTTTCTGCTTTACCGCTTTATTTTATTGTTGTATGTAACTACGGGCCCGAGGCCATGGCTAGGATTTTGATGGATTCGAGGTCAGTTCTCTTGTTTTGGAGGGTACTTTTGCCCTGTTTATCTGATGGTGTTATTATTCCTCTGCTTTAGAACATTCATACTCATATCACATCGCATATTATTGCTACAGTATGGAAAGGATTTTTCAAAGGCTTTTGGGTTTAAAAAGAGGTTTTTCTAATGTTTTGATGAATGTTGGACTAAATCGAGCTATATTGAAAATCACCTTGATTTTTGAGAGGGAAAAGAGGAACTACTATTTTTTGTATATAAATTTATAGATTGATGTGGTATTCTGAACCCCCAATGAGTTATTCCAGGTATTTTACTTTCTCATTTATATACATATTAGTCCGATGTGGTATTTTGGACCCCCGATGCGTTATTATGGTTTTTTTATTATTTCATATAAATATATATGCATAGTCTGATGCGGTATTCCGGGCGCCGGATGCGGTATTCCGGGTTATATTATATTGCATTCATATATGCATCATCGTGCATCGCATTGCATTTGCTTTGGCACGTGAATGGACTCTGGTTTGGCGTGATGTTGCTTCCTTTTCTCTTTTTATTTATTGACATGTCTCCGACCATATAACTAGAATTAGGAGGATCCCTGTATAGTTAGCTGCTTTCCTGTAATCTATCTTTATATATTATGTTTTTGCGCTCGGTCGGCCTATGATGCCTACTCAGTACCCATTGTCTTGGAACTCATACTATGCTCGGTCGGCCTATGATGCCTACACAGTACCCATTGTATTGGTACTCATACTACACTCTACATCTCTTTTTTTGATGCAGCACCTAGTATGAGCCACCCTCATTGATCTCCTATCGTTCGAGGCCCATTGTTGTTTGGATCGCGGTGAGCTCCCGACGCTTTTGGAGACTTTACTTGCTTTCCATCTTGTACTTCTTGTCTATATTTTGTATTTTGGATAGACAGGGGTTATTGTATAGCTACTCCTTACTTTAGTTGCTCATGTACTAGTGACACCAGGTCCGGGTTGGTGTTCGAGCAGTTTGTCTTCTTTGGTCACTTTAGAGCCATATTTTGTATATTGTGTACGTTTGTATGTATATCTATGCTTTTGGCCCTATGTTTTGTTATATCTTCCGCTTCTCTTTAGTTAAATTATTATTTATTGTTTTACGCATACTTGGGATAGGCTTGTCTACTGGGAGGTTATGTAGACGCCATCATGGCCCAATTTTCAATTAGAATGTTCAATTAATGTTTGCAACCATCAATTTTAGAATTAAAACATGAAGAAATCAATAAATCCATACATTATAATCAATTCTAAGAATAGATAGTCAATACCCAATCAATACTAAACACCCATTATTGGTATACGCCCCTAGAAGAGAAATTAGCTACTCATATTAAAGAAAAAAAAATTATACCATATGGGTGTTTCTCAATTCCATTCATAATGAGAAAACAACTTCAATTCCAAGCTTTTAAATGTCAACAATGGAGTTTTCACTATTTTAGAAGAAGGAGAAGGTAAAGTGTACTTCTCTTAGTGTACTCTATTACAGTATACAAAATTGGGAAAACTCTAGGTATAAAAATCTATGCACAAATCTCAAAATATCCTTGGAAACTTCCCAAACACGTAAAAAATATTCTGGATGAAATTACCCCTCGGGCAGCTTGCATTGCACATGCACTTGCACCTGTGGCCACATGTTGAGACTTGTGGCACACAAGTGACTTAAATCCATGCTAGTGTCTTCTTCCTCTCCTGCATGGCACCTGCAAAACACATGTGTGGATATGTTGCATGCATGTTCTGGTCAGGACACCCTTTCTTCTGTTAATCTCTCGACTTGGCTTTCTTTCATTGCATATTTTAGTATAAATCCTCTTCCATCTTCAATTTACATAAATGCCTGCATATAAGAGAACTAAGGCATAAAGTTCTTTTAAAAAGCACAAGATTAAGGCAATAATTCATGCTTAAGAGCTAAATAAGTTGGTAAATTACGAAGTTATCAAACCCCTAAACTTAACTGTTGCGTGTCCTCAAGCAAAATATTCTCTAAGCATAGGATTAACTCAAGATTTCCAAGACACAAGTATGGCACATAGGACTACTATGACTCAAATGAAATAAAACAACAAATAGACTCAAAAGAAAAACACTCAATCAAAAGCACTAATCTCAATATTTACCACCACGAGCTCAAGGCAAACACAATCAATTCAAAATCAATTTCAAGAGACTTCACTTCATCATTCAAAGATTAAGGAACTTTTTCACTAAAAACAAGATCACATAGCATCTCAAGTGATTCACACTAAACCTTCAAGGTTTGCCTTGAAGTACACGTCACAACTTATTGCATTCATTACCATCAATTGGGGTCAACACTTTACCATTTACTCCAAGGTTGTAATGCCACTCACCACAAGAGAGAATCCCACTCAAAATCATGCCATTTAAAATATAAGGATGATAAGATAATAAAATGCTCACTCTCTCAAAGAAGTTTGAGTGCATACACATAGAACCATAAGCTTGAGCTTTATATAATTCACCACTAATGTAGAGTTGCAAAGCTCAGAATCACTAAGGACATGAGGGAAACTATGTAGTCTAGGGTTAAGGGAAGGATATCATTTAGGTGAAGTGACTAGAACCTCCCTAACACTATCATTAGGCATTCAATTACACCGCTCACATCATTGATTCAACTCTACCTTATTTCTCCCTCTCACCACCTAGGTTTCCCCAAAGCCATTCTTCCTAACACCTTTGTTTTACTTATTTAGCATTCACAAAAAAAGAGGTAGAATGACCCAATTCTTTTTATTGCTTTCTTCCATCCATTGATAGTTTCAAGAAATTCTCAAGATAAGCATTAAGTGCTACCCTACATAAAAGCTCTTTTCCTCATTCAATCATTAATGCATACACCCCAAAACTTAGGATTTTGCCTACATCAATTATCCCAACTTTTCATTCATGATCTCCCCCCTCCCAAAAAAATTAGGTGTTTATCCTACATCTTTATTCAGTAGCAATTAGGGAGGAAAGGGTGCCAAAATAAAGGATTCAAAAGGGTAAAGTTGTGAAACATGGTTGCCAAGAAAAAGTTGAAGGCTCAAAGAGGTTTAGTAGGATCAACATTAAGGGAAGGAAGCTTTTTTCGTAAAGTGACTATCCAAAGAGGGCCAAATGTCATCTTCTAGGCTAAGTAATGTCTAGGATTTTGCCTTGAATCACATTTGAGGCAAGTTCTAGATGACATACATACACAAGAACATACTAAATCTTACCACACAAGGCATCATAATCACTTGGAGTTAACAATTATTCTCAAAACCAATTGAAATGAATGCCTTTTGACAAGCTATTCCGAGTTTCACGTAACTCATTTGTGAACAAAAATCCAAACAAAGAATGTGAAGATCATGACAAGAGAATGCTTTTAAAATTTATTTTCCCCTCTTTTCTCAATTTAAAAAATCATTTGACAAGAAATTTTTTGGTGGTCCCATTCGAGACAAGTACGATATAGACTCAAAATAAATACTAAATCTGACATTTTTGCTTCAGAAAGTTGCTTCTCAATCTTTCATACGAAAATGTCACTCAGTTTGACACAAAATATAAAGAAAGACAAAAAAATTCTCCTTGGGAAAGAACCGTGGTATAAAAAAAACCTCGAAGTTTATTAAAACTACTATCAAAATGGTAATATCAAATTATGTTCTCATGAATAATTTGATGGACAAGGCCTTATGAATGCACTAAATGCAATTTGCAAGGCACGAGTAGTAGGACAACAGGTGTGTGAAACTGACCCGGCACAATGGCATAAACTCACATTTAAACATAAAAATCATGCCCGGCGAGGATGCAATAGTGAGCATAACCAAATGAAGGCCCGACAAGGGAAATAAGCATTATTATCCAAAACATGCCCGACAAGGGATAAAATATCCAAAATTTACAATCCAAGCCCGACAAGGGCAATCAAAATGTAGAAAAATAAATAGTAAATCCCTACATGGGAATCACAATAACCAAGATAATAATCAAATAAAAAGATACACCCCACTCCCAACTAATAAGGAGCATTTTTTGTAATGTACAATAAGAAAAATGGATGGTAAGGTGCAAATACTCCTTATGCTCGCTAAGCTGAAGCATCATGCTACTGGTTTGCCTGTGAGCTAGGTCCAACCTTGCCTTTGTAGGAGTGTGATTTATCTGAGGACTGAAACATAGCTTTCTATATCTGTAATGATGCAGCACCATCCTCATCAGACTCATCCTCATCAGCACCTCCCATACTACCCAGTAGCTCATCAATAGGACCTGGGCCACATAAGGTACCGCCACAGCCTCATCCACGAAGATAAAATTTGGGGTTATCAGAATGGATTTTCCTTTCATCTTGCTTATGTCAACCATTATCGAGGCTACCTATACCTCAATAGTATCAAATCTGGTATATAACTTGCCAAGCCTCTCAAAAATACCCTTCATAGCTTTTTTAACAACCCATTGAATGAAGGCAGGGAGATGTTTAGCCAACTTTGTTAGTTGAACATTGTTATAGCAAGTCATGTCCGCGAGCTATTGGAGACCACTCGGTAAAGGAGCATGAAGAGGTGGTGAGGGCCTAGGAGGAAGAAAGTCTGAAGGAGTATTTACCAATATTGCAGGAGTAGTGAAGTCATAGTCCTTCAGTAACTCGACCCATCTCCTCTGCCTCGAATTCAACTCCCGCTGACTCGTGATATACTGAAGACTACGGTGATCGGTGAAGATATCACAGTGAACTCCATATAAATAATGTCTCCAGATCTTGAGCGCGAAAACTACTGCCGCCAACTCTAAGTCATGAGTGGGGTAGTTGCGCTCGTGAACCTTCAGCTGCCTCGACGCATATGCTATTACTCGACCCTGCTGCATCAACACACAACCAAGACCAACCCCAGAAGCATCACAATACACGGAGAAGCTCTGACCCTCAACCGGCAAAGTCAAAGCTGGAGCTGAAGTCAATAAGGCCTTAAGCCTCTGGAAGCTATCCTCACACTGATCCGACCACTGGAATGGGACATCCTTCCTAGTCAGCATAGTCAAGGGTGCTGCTATGGAA